>JAIUZE010007424.1:0-41251 GCA_022085475.1 Heliosperma pusillum | reverse complement strand
AGATTTTTCAGGGAATTTCTTTGACACTGGATGGTCAGCAGGATACACAATCACCCTCCAGCACTTATCCCTAGAGTGTCCTTTCCTGTTGCATACATTGCAGGCTGGTGTAATATCATTTTCCTTTTGAGCAGCAAAGAAGGCTGCATTATCCAGTTCCATTTTGTCACTTCCTCTGTAATTTCTCCTCTGGGCCTCTTCCTGCTGAAAGAGAGCAGCAGCTTCCTCCACTGTTGGCAAGGGAGTCATCATAAGTACATTTGTTCTCATTGTAGTGTAAGACTTGTGAAGGCCATTTAGGAATTGAAATAATTTTCTTTCCTCCTGTTCCTTGAGTTGTGTATCCAGCCAGGCATTGGTTTCAACTGTGACTTGGGTAATGGGAGGCCAGTCAGTCATAATCTCAAGATTTTGCCACAAGATCCTGAGTTCTGTGAAGTATTCACAGATGGTCTTGTCACCTTGTTCCAGCCCTTCTAGTTCTTTGTTCAGGCTGAACTTTCTAGCTCCATTACTGACAGAGAACTGTTTCTGGAAATACTCCCAGATTTCCCTCGCAGTCTTGGTGTAGAGGACTGACTTCTTAATTGACTTCTCCACATTATGGAAGATCCATGATATGAGCAGACTGTTGCATGTATCCCAGGCATCTTGTCTCAATGGGTCATCATTGGTTGGCCTCTTGACTGCTCCTGTCAAGAACCCAACCTTTCTCCTTGAGCAGATTGCTATTTCCATCTGCCTCTTCCACTCCAAGTAATTTTCAATCCCTGACAGCTTAGTATCCACTACCAAGGGGTGAGTGCTCTCTGCTGGGTGCAGGTAGAGTGGATCGGTGTGATCCATAAAGGTGGGTGTCTTGGATAATGTGGTAGTGTTTTCAATGTTTGAGAAGGGATTATCCATTTGAGCAGTTAGGAAGAAAGATAGTTAGAGATTGGATTTTTGGTATGATTTCAGCACGGATGAAATGCACTATAAATAGGCAAGACTTCAATTCTGTGTTAGTGAATTGTTGTTGTTCAATTAATGCTCAATCCTTGGTGGTTATCAGTCTCCTCATTCCTGAGGCTCTGATACCATGAAGAGTGTAGGTGCCTTGTAGGAAGTAGAAGACATGACACAAAGAGGATGAGCATAAGTTGTGGTTGTATTTTCATTGAATGCTTGAGTGATTACAATGAGTAGTGTTTTATATGGTTGTTGTTGTATGTTACTGCTTATTATCCAGCTACATTTATCGAGTCTTGGCTGCTGGTTATTATCCAGCAGTTAAAGACTTACATCAATCAATCTAAGTCTACATTTGACTCTAGTTCTAAGCTAACTAATGACTAGTCACATGTCTACATCTATTAGCCCTATTTTAAGGTTGTTTCTTTTCTTCTTTTCTTGTGATAGGAGTAGCTGGTAGTCTTAGGAACATGTTTAGCTGTGGCAGTAGCATGACTTGTAGCTTGAGATAGGAGTTCTTCTTTACATATGTTCTATCAAACACTTAATATGCATTCAATAATGGGAAAATTGGTGCAATTCTACTATTTCAAACAACAATCTACCAAAATACAAGAATACCAACTCCTATACTTATTAGCCTAATATGATCTTTATCCCACAAATAGTGACTAACATCTAAGCCAATGCAATGCAACATCACCTTCTCTACACAAGTTAACTAGTGTCTAAGCCAACACTAATGAAAAATATAGAGACTTTAGAAACATTCAATGTATAAGATCAAAATTAGGAACACCCAACACTAATCTAAACCAATTAGTGAAAGATGACAAGCATTACCCACTCACAAGATGTAAAAACTAAACCGGTTAAAACAAGATGCAAGCTTGCTACAATATATTGTATAAAGTAAGCCATTCATACAACATTATCCTAAGATGAATGAAATAAACATAAAGATGGCCAACCTTAAATGATTACAATTAGTCTTGCTTGTGACGGTCACTATCCGTCACAAACTTGTGACGGGTCGGATCCCTCTCACAAGTTTGCAAGTGGGAGGGCAAGTGGGAAATCAATGGTTTCCCACTTGCCCTCCCACTTGCAAGCTTGTGAGAGGGATTCGACCCGTCACAAGCTTGTGACGGATAGTGACCGTCACAAATGAGAATTTGTGAAATGATTAAGCGTTCAACAATGTCATAACAACCAAGTAAAGCTACTAATAAGAAAGATAAGGGTTGAATTCTTACAAATACCAAGGAAAGATTGAACTTTAAGTAGAATTACACCAAAAGGAAGAGTTTAGCCTTTCATAGTCTTCATAATAACCAAAGATTAAACTAAATTATGCTAATACAAAAATATGAAAATGTTCTAGTGTAAGAAATAGATGGGTAGTAGTTGAGATGGTAACCTAGATGAGTGATAAATTTTGTGTATTTATACCCTTCAAATTTACCCATAAATGAGCCTTCAATATAATTAAATAAAGGTTTTTTGATTCCGCGGAGGCATAAAAAAGTCATAATTATACAATCAGGAGCGAATATCCGGATTGGGTCAGCTCTACAGGCAAGTAGTTATCTATCTAACTATATACAAGTATATATAGATCTCGCGCAATTGTGTGACATATGTAGAATTTCTTATTTTATTAGCGTATTATCTATATTGAGTAAATGTTTGAAATGTGTATTCTGATGAATAATATTTTTTTCCTTCTAAACTAATAATTTCATCTTATAAATTTTATCCGATATTTTTAATGATTTTTTTGTTATGAAGCTAATAAAAAGTACATGTGTTAAGTCATTCTTTGATATAATAATTATCGTATTAATGAAAAATTTAGCCATTTACTCCCTCCGTCCCACTCATTTGCTTACCTTTGCTTTTGGCACAATTATTAAGGAAATGGTAGGAGACCATTTGTGATGGTCCTTGGTGAATGACAAGTGGACAATAGTCCTATTGGAACATCAAATTACTCATTGAAAATATTCTCAATATAGAAAGGTAAACAAATGAATGAGACACCCTAAAATGGAAATGGTAAACAAATGACAGGGACGGAGAGAGTATAATTTATAGTCATTTACCAATTCGGAGTATATTTTATATGAATTAGAAGATTATAATTTTAAGTTTAATGAGAAGGTAATAGTTTAATTATAAGATTATATTCTAATGAAATGATAATAGGCTAATGAAATAAAGTTTCATATGTTTGCTTATTTAGGAGCTAACTAGAAGCAAAGTCCTAGGACTCTAGAAGGCTACTGGATTGATTAATTCATGATCCATGTGAGACCATAAAGCAGTTGTGGGTTTACTAACAGCCCCAAAAATCAATAAAGAGTTTTAATTTCTAAAAATTATAAACATTTGCGTGAATTTTCACGGTGTTACACTAGTCTTACACTCTTACCTAATTGCTTATTATTTAAGTACTCGTCCAGGCTTATTTAAGTACACGTATTTGAAATGCCATGGTTGCTCACATAATTAGATGTCACATAATAAATTAATAGAATATAACTATAATATATGGACCTCAACTATAATCTTAAGGTTTTGGTTGGGATGGTTTATCTATCATGGTATCAGAGCCAATGTGACCAAAGGTCACAGATCCAAACCCTGGCAGCCTCCAATATGTCACAACCTCACAAAGTGGAAAATTCCGCACAAGCCCATTGGGCATTCGAGTGAGGGGCATAATAGAATATACTTATAATATATGGGACTCAACCATAACTTTATTTTAAGATTTTGGTTGAGATGGTTCATCTATAATAAATGTCACATTTTTAAGTATTTTTAAGCCACGCTTATAGTCGAATGGAATGAGATAAATCCTTCATTTATCAATCTGCCTAGAAATCGAGAAATAACGAGGTTAATGTTGTTTAACCATCAATCTCTATTTAAATGCATTCGCCATAAAATAAAATTATGTAACCAAAGTACAAAGTCATGTATCAAATTTTTGGTTTATAATGATCAAATATGCCTAGACATTCAACATCATCGACTCGACTAATATACATGTGATAATGAGTTGAAGTCTTTGAAAATTGAATCTTCTACCGTAACTAAATGTTGCATAACCTTCATTTTTTGTGCACTTAACTGAGTTGTACTAATTAATTTTGAAAATGTATCCGGTAGATGATTAATTTAATTTACATTCTGAAATAGAACTAAGAAGGCCCTGATATGGAGTAATAAATGTGTAATGGGATAACATGAATACGATTTTATTTCAAATGAAAATATGTAGCTGTTAAAGTATAAAATCGATCTTGGGATTCTAAGCATCGGCTTAAGCTTTTGGTACTCTAATAGACTAATAGTAGCGTCGTCTCATAACGATAGATTTGAGGGTAAGGATACTACTTTATAAGTTATCATTCCGATAGCCTAGGGTAAGCATACTACTTTATCACAAATTCTTATTTAAGAAAGACATCCGTGTTTTAAAAAAGAAACGGGTTAAAACACATCCATCTAACTAGATAAGTTGTCTTGGGAATACAAAAAAATTGTCTTTACTTTAGCCATGGAGTGGCATGGATAGCATTTGGCTATGTTTTACGGATAAAACTGACGGGTCCGTCTAAAACAAGACTTGTTGCTACTCTTAGAGTATTAGTATAACTAATTGTTTTTTAGTAAGAGAACTCTTTTCATCCGATCACATATCATGTTTGGATCTCAACTATATATAAACAAGTAAATAAAAGAAAAATGAGATTCCGCCATTGGATGGTACCCAATTTCGGTACCACCTTGGCATCTCACATATATGTAGTGAACTACTATTAAAATGTTGGGCTATATAAAGCATTTGAAAAGGTGGTATCGAGATCCACCCGGCGGCACCCGAGCATCGTCCTAAATAAAATATAAACAAGAAAGGAGAACTAAAAGTAAGGTAGGAAAATTCCTAGTGGCTAAAACTAGGACATTGGAAGTTGAATTATTCGATGTTATTTGTATGGAAGAATACATGAGACATGCAAAGGAAGTGGAAAGAAGAAGGAAACTCACGGCTTGACAAAGTTGGTTACGTATGTCTCTACCGTGCGTCAAAAGTGCGTCCAATGAGAGCTGGTTAAGGGTTTCATAAGTAGACCCACCAACCTAAGTCCTTCCTTGTTAGGGTTATTATGGTTTGTCGTGTATTGTAAGTTTAACCAAACCATGAAGCAAAATAGCTATGCAATGACATAATGCCAAACCTCCAGTTTATAGACTATACAACCAGTTGTCAATCGTTGTAGTACAACTGGTGGTCTAATTTCGGAGATTTGCCCTCACATGTTGATATATAAACTGTCCTAATTTAAAATCATAACTTGTGTAGCGGTCTCACATAGGCCAACTAATAACACACTTAATATATAGAGTACCAAAAACTAATTAATACTAGTATCGTATGACAAATTTAGGATAATATTCATTTTATTCTTGTAAACTCAAGTTTGAGTAGTTTCCACTCTTTTTGTTACATTGTTTACAATTTCTTGGCATTTTTCCTGAATAATACTCTTATATTTATTAAATTAACTAGTTTTAACCCAAATTTTTAATTTCTGTTAATTCTATTTATGCATAAATATTTTTAAAATAATATTAATATAAGTTAATTTTTAATTTTTGGTAATAAACTACATTAAACAATAAAAAAGGTACGACAAGAACAACAAAAATACCCATTGTTGTGGAAAATACAAATAAACATAACAAAAACTTGTTATAAGTATTAATAAACCATATAAAATTTTTAATAAATGGTCGTCTATATATATTGTGGCAATGAAAACTATAAACCGTAGCAAAATTATAATAAATTGTGACAAATGTGTGTACAGTCACATTTAAGATGAGCAAGATCAAAACACATCAAATCACCGTACATGTTGCTTAGAAAACACATCAAACAAACGTGCATTGATGTATGTGTATAAAGCAAACGTAAAGATTCATATGGAACAGATAAATCATTTTGGTAGTGTTGTGTAAAATTAGAAGTGGACTCAATTGTCTTTGTGAGAGCGACCAGACCATACTGAATCTATGTATAATCCTGACCGGATTGAGATCTTGAAATCCGGATATTCGAATTTTCGGATCTTGAAATTAGGATTATCCAGTTCCAGATACGGAACCTAAAAAAAGTCATAATTATCCAATCCGGAGCGGATATCCGGATTGGGTCAGCTCTACCGGCAGGTATTTAGGGTAATGATATATCAACACAAATTATTAATAATGAAGCTTTTTAATCGTGTCAATGCTAAAATTTTCATACTTACTATGTGGTCCCATTTTAGCTCTTTTTAAACATGAAACCAGTTTCTTATTTTAGAAACCGGTTTCATATAAGAAACTTTTTATTAAGTAGAATAATGGGTAAGGAGTTTCTTATAACATATGGAACTTCTTATTTATCTGCATTGCTATTGCCCTTATCTATCTAACTATATACAAGTATAGATCCCGCGCAATTGTGCGGCATATGTAGAATTCTTATTTTATTAGGGTATTATTTATACTGAGTAAATGTATGAAATGTGTATTTTAATGAATAATATTTTTTTTCCTTCTAAACTAATAATTTCATTTTATAAATTTTATCCGATATTTATAATGATTTTTTGTTGTCATGAAACTAATAAAAAATACATATGTTAAATCATTCTTTAAATTAATAACTATTGGATTAATGAAAAGTTTAGCAAAGTTTCATTTGTTTTCTTATTTATGAGTTAACTAGAAGCAAAGTCCTAGAAGGCGCTACTGGATTGATTAAGGGTGTTTGTTTCGTGCGTGGGTATGAGTTTGGAATCAAGAATCATACCTGGGTGGTATAGGGTTGGAACTTGATTCCTGATACCTTGTGTTTGGTTCAACTCCGAATGGTATGGGTTTAGAAATCAATCATAGCTAAAAATTTTGTAAATACAATATTTCAACTAATAATTTTTGGTCTTATAGAATCATGTAAATAAAATATTATCAAACAAATGCATAAAAAGATTTCTTTTACAATATATGATAGTTTCTTTTTCACATTTGTCACTTTTAATTTCCAACCGTTATCAATCTCATACCCACACCCCTTCTTGGGTATGCAAAACCCATACCTCATGGGTTTGAGGTATGGGTATGATACCTTCATTTTTGCCAAACAAACACATGGTATGGGTTAGGCTCGTTCCAAACTCATACCCCATACCTATACTGGGTGAACCAAACACCCTCTAATACACTAGTTTGAAATCCGTGCAAAAAATTGTACGAGAGCTAACAATAGGCATCATGATAGTATACATTTTTGAACATTTATTTGTAATTTTTTAATAGATTTATTATTTACAATTTATTTATATAATATCATTTATGAATTAGATTCTATAAAATTGTTGCATAGAATAGAAATGAAGAAAATAAAAGTTGCCATTAAAAAGGAATGAGAGCATGCTGCTGGTAGTGGCGGCATCTTCAGCGATGAGACGGGAAATTTTATTTCAGCTTACTATTTTTCATCGGGTTATTGTTCGTCCATGAGAGCCGAACTCCTGGCCTTACTTGTCGGTCTAGAGAAAGCTTTGAAATTGCGTATTCGAAAGCTTTTAGTCAACATGGATAATAAACCGTGTGTGCAAATTTACCAATGAAGAGCATTTGGTGAGTAATGACCTGAAGACTATTGTCAAACGGTGCAAGGATATCATATTCAATGCTAACGGCTCGATTGTCCTTAGCCATTGCTATCGAGAAGCAAACCGACCTGCGGATTGGCTAGCTAACAAAGGCGTGACCTCTATCACAAGTACCATCATTCTAGATTACCCTCCTTCATAAGTTCGTCCCATCCTACGCGAAGACATTCTCAAGGTCGCTATCCCTCGTTCGATAGTTATGTAGTTGTTTGTTTACGGGGATTCGTCCCCTCACTAGCACACAAAAAAATGATTGAGAGAAAGTAATTGATTAGAAAGAAGGAGAGAGTAATATGGGTCAATTTGCTTTTTCATTCCCTAGATTTCAGCAACCAATAGGAATACACAAAGTAGATGATCCATGTGAGACCATGAAGCAGTAGTGGGCTACTAACAGCCCCAAAAATAAACAACGGGACTAATCTTACCTAAATGCTTATTTAAGTACTCGTCCAGTCCTATTTAAGTACACGTATTTGAAATGCCATGGTTGCTCACATAATTAGATGTGACATAATAATGTCACATTTTTAAGTATGTTTAGGCCACGCTTATAGTCGAATGGAATGAGAAACCAAGAAACATCGAGGTTAATGTTGTTTAATCATCAATCTCTCTTTAAATGCATTCGCCATAAAATAAAATTATGTAATCAAAGTACAAAGTCATGTATCAAATTTTTGGTTTGTAACAATGAAATATGCCTAGGCATTCAACATCATCGACTCGACTAATATACATGTGATAATGAGTTTCAGTCTTTGAAAAAAATCGAATCTTCTACCGTAACTAAATGTTGCATAACCTTCATTTTTTGTGCACTTAACTGAGGTGTAGTAATTAATTTTGAAAATATATCCGGTAGATGATTAATTAATCTACCTTCTGAAATAGAACTTTAGAAATGTGATGATCAATCTCCTGCAGAGAACAATAAGCAGCATAGTAGGAAGTTCTGATGATAGCAAGACAAGTCTGTTTCATCCAAGAATCGACGCCATCGGAGGAGCTCGAGAGCACCAATTTTGTTACTTTTTGCATGTCTTCATCTAATTCCGCAATCTTTTTATCATCGTTACTTGTTCCATGCGCCTTTGAGGATCACACAAGTTAGTTTAAGTACAAATTATTCGGTAATTAAATCTTAAACTCAAAAACCGTAAATTAATAAGATCGTGTTATCATGTAAATTATCTCGTTTCTTTTAGCAAAAGAGTTAGAGAACTTTAAACCATACCGTGGTGTTGTGCCTTCGAAGATGTGCCAAGCGATGACATATTTGATTAGTCATTTCGAGGAGACAAATAGTTGGTGCATGAGAAAATATGTCTTGAGAGACATGTCGTTCACCACAAAGTAAAATCGTAACAACAATGAGTTCTGCTTCTCCTTTATGTCTTTCATCTTCCTTTTCCCACGTCCTTAGCCATTTCTCCCACTACACAGACCAAAAGAATATAATCCCAAATAAAGTAAATAATATCTATCATATATGTCTAGAATTCAGTCTCGACTAAGAAGGCTTTGATATGGAGTAATAAATGTGTAATGGGATTAAGTGAATACGAGTTTATTTCAAATGAAATAGGCAGCTGTTAGGGTATAAAATCGATGTTGGGATTCCAACCAGCAGCTTAAGCTTTTGGTACTCTAATAGTAGCGTCATCTCATAACGATAGATTTAAGGGTAAGGATACTACTTTATAAGTTATCATTCCGATAGCTTGGGGTAAGCATACTGCTTTAATTATCACAAATTCTTATTTAAGACGAATATCTGTATTTTAACAAGAAACATGTTAAAAGTTAAAACACATCCATCTAACTAGATAAGTTGTCTTGGGAATACAAAAAAGTTCTCTTTAGTTTAGCCATGGAGTGAATGGATAGCATTTGGCTATGTTTTATAGATAAAACCGATGACTCCGTCTAAAACAAGACTTGTTGCTACTCTTAGGATCGTAGTATAACTAATTGTTTTTATTATGAGAACTCTTTTGATCTGATCACATATCACGTCGGCTGGTACCCAATCTCGGTATACCACCTTGGCCTCTCACATATATGTTTGGAACTACTAATAAAATGATGGGCCTATATAAAGACATGTGAAAAGGTCGTATCGAGATCCAACCGGCGTCACATCGTCCTAAATAAAATATAAACAAGAAAGGAGAACTAAAAGTAATGTAGGAAAACTGCTAGTGGCTAAAAATAGCACATTGGAAGTTGAATTATTCGATGTAATTTCCATGGAAAAAGACATGAGACATGCAAAGCAAGTGGAGAGAAGAAGGAAACTCACAGCTTGACAAAGTTGGTTACGTATGTCTCTACCGTGCGTCAAAAGTGCGTCCAATGAGAGCTGCTTAAGGGTACTCATAAGTAGACCCACCAACCTTTGTCCTTCCTTGTTAGGGTTATTATTGTTTGTCCTGTATTGTAAGTTTTTAACCAAACCATGAGGAAAAACAAACTATGCAATGACATAATGCTAAACCTCACATATTGTTTTATAACTATATACACACTCCTGTTCCGATCATTTTTTGTTCTATTTCTTTTTAGGGTGTCTCAGTGAATTGATGTAGTTTATATATTAAGAAAATTTGTTATGAATAATTTGATTACTGAGACTATTGTCCACTT
This sequence comes from Heliosperma pusillum, assembly GCA_022085475.1. Lineage (NCBI taxonomy): Eukaryota > Viridiplantae > Streptophyta > Magnoliopsida > Caryophyllales > Caryophyllaceae > Heliosperma > Heliosperma pusillum. The sequence continues at coordinate 30,911 of JAIUZE010007424.1, read as the reverse complement.
GGCATCCACTAAGTAGAACTACGCACAAATGGTCTCTCACTCTTTACTTGATCTTTGTGACAAAATGAAAGGACAACAATTGACCGGGACGGAAGGGGTATAATATATAAACTGTCCTTTTATTTTTGAAATCATAACTTGTGTAGCTGTCTCACACAGGCTAACTAATAATGTACTCCATCTATAGTGTACTAAATTGTCACGATATGAATACCAAATTAAAATGATTCTATTTCTAGTTATTCGCTTCGATTTAAATTCTTAGGAACGGATACTTCTCATATTATTATCCGCATCTAGAACCAGTGTACTCGATGGTTGTATGTATAGAGTGTTAAATTGTCATGATGTGGAAACCAAATTGCCTTCTTAGTTATTCGCTTCGGTTTAATTTCATAGGAACAAATACCAGTCATATGTAGTAAGGGTCATTACGATAAACGGTTATTATTATCCGCATCTAGAAGCGTACTCGGCAGTCCTGGCCTTATACTCCGTATTTTTCTGGGTGGATAGAACTAAATTTGATCTTTAGCGCTTTGTAATATTTTTGTTCCATTTTGTTCTCTAGTTCAGTTAAGTAATACCCCATATAAGGATAAGGAGAAATCATACAAATGTACCTGTCATCTCCTACGTAACCATGATTCATATAGGAATTATGAAATTCATCGACGAAAAGTCTTCTGTCCTCGTATGAGACCTTCTCGTTGTTAAACTCGGAATCAATGGCTTCTAGTAAGGCAATAGTCTTAGCCCATGCAAGCCGCTCTCTTGATTGTTCAGGCTCAAACAACGTCGCTGCTGCCAGAAAGTGGGCCATCAATAAGCAACTCTGGCTCACCCCATGTTCTCCAATACTACATTCTGAGTACCACCTATGTATAAACATTCATATATACCATCAGCATATAAAGCAATTTATCTATGTATATAGAAACTAGTTTTGATCCCGTAAACTTTACCGATTCAAATCATTCAATCCTACTGTAGGGGTGTAGGGCATACGATAAGAAGTATTGCAATATCGTATAATTAAGTAAAGATTGGCTAACGTTTAAGGAGTTTAGAGGAGCAGTGATTAAAGATATTGATAAGATTAATCGATCATTACATCAATAATTCAGTAAAGTGCAAACTTTTAGATGAATTCTTGGAAAATTTCTCAAGATACACATGAATGAGACTAACATGTGCCGACTTGTTGCACAACAACCTGACATTAAAATGTGCACTTCTTTTTCATGGCCTCACTCATGAAAATTATCGATCCAAATAAACCAAACTTGTCTGAGAGACAAGCGATTTATCTGATTAATTAATGACCTTAACTGATATCGGCCGTCCACGGCATTAACCATGGCCTATTGAATTGCCAAGTAGCAAAAATTGTCCAATAGGCGGTTTAAGGCTGGTTCTTTTGGAATTAATTTTGCTGAACTGAACTGAACTTTAGAAGTTGAACGGAAGTGAACTTATAGAGAAATTGGTATGGATTGAACTAACATTTTCTGAGCTGAACTTATATGTGATGATTTGAACTAAACTCCACTTATAAGTTATAAGAACTCGACTTATATATAGAAGCTTAACTTAACTTATATAAGCTCAACTGAACTTAAAGAGAGTGACTTTAAGTCCAAAAGAACAGGTGCGGATTTGCACGAACCTGATCCTTGAACTGGAACCTTTGATAGTGAGGGCTTTGAATATCTACATGAGTTTGTTATGTAGTTATGATGTAATGGTCACTAGTGAATACTTTTAGCAATTTAACATGCAAATTCAAATCTCTATCTATTACTTCCAACACAAATTATTTTGGGGTTGAATAATTTTTAAGTGGTCTAGAATTTAGCTCTATATGAGCCTTCAAAACCCATTATGATGTAACAAATTGCAAGAATTTACGTATAAAAAGTAAAATTTTGACACATCTTTTGACATAATCAAGAGTGCGAGGATTCTGAATTAGTATAGATGATTTAAGTGCGAAAAAGGTCTTGTTATTAATAATAATAAAAAGTAAAAACACGTATATGTATTGTCAGGATTTAGTATATAAAAAGGAGAAAACCTTAGTATGTTGATCCATTCGAGTTTGTGCAATGCTTGGCAGTTGTTGTAGTCTGCTTTGGCCAGTTCAAGGTAGAGGTTATTGTTCACAAATGGCATCCTGCAAGAAATTTTATATTGTCAGATCAAATATTCTTATATAATTCGATAAAATTAGACATAATAATCACATAAAGGACATCATTGCAAAAATAATTGGAGAGTTCATTTCCATTAGGTGGTCTAGATCGCATTCAGGCTTCATCGAACGGTTCTAATTTTATGCGTATAAATAAAGGGATAATAAAATTTAGTAGGGAAAATATTATTAAATGGTTTTAAGAGAGGAAACGGGCTCTCCATTTCCTTTTCCTAAAAGAAATGGAGATGATCCTAATAGATCAATTAACGAGACTCAGTTATTTCTTTCATGTATTTCATAACATATCAAGTAGTAGCGGAATTAGAAAAGACTACGACACATTATAAACTATAATAGTCATGTAAATACCTATAAAGAGTCTTTCCAATCCAAATATCATTTTCACCTCCATATTGTTCGATGTAGAACCTTGTCTCAATACGAGGTAAGCTGGCGTACCATGGAATATCCAATGCATATGACACCTATGTGTAACAAAAACATCCCATTGAAATAAGAAGATGTCGAAAGCTAGACGAGACAATGGAAGTAAGAAAAACGCAAAGAATTGGTAGATAAGACGACATATGACGAAGAATGTAATGTGGAATAATATTATTTCCTCACATATTTAATAACACACATACATTTTATATCATTTTCTATTTATAGATAACTTTTTCTAAAATTGAAAGACAAAGCCGATCTCGAAAAGCGGGAAGCACTTACTTTAAGGGCGGCCCTAAATACACTCCAAAATATCCCGGGACACTCAATTTAAGTGTCATATGACGGATTTACCCTTTAATTTAAATCTTGTCAAATGCAATATTATAACAAATTTGGGATATCTTCCTCCATGACTAATAATACGGGTGTTTCAATAGTTTTTCCAAGTGTATTTATCTGCACCCTAATTTAAATTAGGAACGAAATTTGTACCTCGCCAGGTAGGTCCTTGGTAATGATCCACTTATCAAAGAGTTGATTAGAAGCTTGTTTTTCCCTTAAGAATTTGGAAGAGAAATTTCTAGCTTCCTTAAGTATTGTTTCACCAGGGTATTGCAACTGTGATGCTCTTAATAAATTGTACATTCCTGTCACAGCTTGTGTTGACTGCCCAGCAAAGCAGAAAAAGTTTCCATCTTTCTCAAAGTGTTTGAACACATCTGCTCCAATGCAATTTCAATTCTATTTTGTTAATTTATTTGTTTATGCATTTCAAATCTACTTTGTTTTTTAATCAATATATATATATATATATATATATATATATATATATATATATGACATTTGTTACTAAATTTCACGTATATTTCGTCTTAATTATTACTCCATTGATAATGTTTCAAATGCTATACATTGATAGTTGTTCAAACACCTTAATGTTAGCGAAGATTACTATTATAAAAACGTTTGAATGGTACGTAGAAATTCACCTGAAGAAACCTGATATCCATGTAATCTAAGAAGCCTAAAGGCCATAGCAGTGTCGTCAATATCTTGTACCTCAGAATTTCTTGCCCAACATATTCCACGGTCTGTCCAATACCTGAAAAATATATTTCCTTACTAAAGTTTTTGATTCATTAATTATGAGAGGAAGGAACATATGATGAAAGTGTTGAAAATATTCATAAAAGTATGACATTGTACGATTTAATATCATCCACGTCACCACGTGTGGATGCAAACAACCTAGATATCATACTCCAAACTCAAAGGCTCAAACCCATCTAAATTCTAAAGTACATCATGGAATTGCGGTGAAGTCTCCAACATCGTCCGATTTCTTTATAAAGTATTGATATAAATAATTACAAATTAAGACGGATAAAAATAACATAACGCTTAGATATATTAGCAAAAAGATTTGTCTTAATCATGAAAGTGACCTGTTATTTGATTTTTTCTAACTTAAGAGAGACTTATTAATAAATAATTAGTCAAAATTTAGACTAACTTATACAAATAATTGGTCGAGGCAGAGGGGGTATGATATTTGTGCATGACATAAACTACTTTGAGTTTTTATTCTCTCAAATGATACGGATAGACCTCTCTAATGATACAGATAGATAGACCTAGCAAAGGGGTCAAACCGGTTCGAATTCCGGTTATTCATGTTTGCAAGCTCGAATTCTGGTTGTTCATGTTTGCAAACATCCAAAGCGTGGCTCGGGTAATATGGGATTCGGGGGGCACGGATCACTTTCATGTGTGTTGTTGTCAAGTTATTTACAAATAAGGGTACGTACATATATATGTGGCAATAAATATTCAGGTTAGATAGGATCGGTTACGGAGCTGGGATTTGAACTTAAGGTTGACAAAAAAAATTCAAAAGTTTTTACTAAAAAGTTCAAAAATCTCATCTACTAGGGGGAGATGCATGTTAAATTCGGCTTCTCTAGTCGAGTGCGGAAGTCAAGTCATTCGAGTGATGTCAATTTTATTAGGTTTGGATAGGGAGTAATAGTTTGCATTTTATTCTTGTTATACGTGTCAAAAGTGTGGTAGACTCATAAAGTGTTCTTACTAGATGTACTACTACTAGCTAGATTCACAAAGTGCTAGATAACAAAAATAGAAATGAGTATATAAGTTACCTATTAATGTAGCTCATACATTCCTTAATCTCTGTTTGAAAAAGCCGAGATATTCCAAGCCGTTGTAGACGATCAACAACCCATATATGCTCGAACAAGTCCACCGGGTACACGTTAGGGACTGAGAACAACAATAGCAATGTGACATTAGTTAGTGTCGACCAAGCTTGTGGAGTAGTACTCCATAATGTGGAGTACTACTCCATAATACGGAGTAGACAATAACTTTATTTGAAGTTTATAGAAAAACAAAATTCTATATATATTGTCGTGATCAGGTTGAATGTACGTAGCTTTACCTCCACCGTTGAATTTCCGAACAGCATTGTCCAAGTATCGAAAACAATTGGGATCCTTGGTTTGCATGAGTGCATAGGCAGTTGAGGAAGGGGAAAACAAAAAGGACCCATCTTGGCTTTGCAACTTGAGAAGCTTTTCCCAATCAAGCCCTTCCATTCCTTCCAAGCTATGAAGCAACGTTGTAGGTATTCTGTGCAAGATTTCTTTGGGTATCCTACCAAAGATTTTACGTAATTATTGCACTCAAGTCAGGACACATCATCACATGCATTGGGGCCTTATACTTTTACTACTATAGTCCTAAAGATTTTGTTAGGCAAAAGTTGAGCTTATTAACTTTCCATACACATTAATTATTTATAATGGAATTCTCCATTATAAATAATCAATGTTGGAACTTGATTAAGTTAATATAATAGTTACATACCTTGTGAGCTTTAGGTTTCTTTGGGCATATATTTCTCGTAAGGCGGGTGAAGCGTCTTGATCGATTTCAATTCCATGGGCTCGACCAATCTCGATTAGGGCAGGAAATGCAATTTCAAATCCAATAGGCATGTGCTCGGCTTTCTCATCTTCTAACTTGCATATGTTTTCCTTTAGGAAAGTCATTGCTATACACAAAAAAAAAAAAATTAAAAGTTATTTTTCTAGGACCGGTACGGTATATATATATATATATGATATATATATAAATACAAAAGCAATCAACTAGTTTCGACATTGGAAATATAGAACTCATCAACATCAAAAGTTAATTTTGTACATTAAAGTAACCATATTATCGAAGTTTTACCTTCATTTTCGTCTCCGAACAAATATTGAAGCTGCAAGGATAAAATAGTAACTTCAATTGTATCATGACATTTTTTTTTTGAGTTGTAATACTACCCGCCTATAGTAGGTGGGTAATTGTATGACATTTTTAGTCATTATTATAGCTTTAATTAATATTAGAAAAGCTAGCATATGCATTCCCTTGCATATCTAAATCTTATGTTTTACTCCTTTTATCACAGTCACTTGTTGTATTTATTCTGTGTGAGATGTATATTAATCAAAGGCAAACATATGACTAACAGATGACACGAGAAGGGAGTAATAAAAAGAAAAGAATAAAACATATGATGGGCTAATAGTAAGTACATTATACCTTTATGACACTTTTGAGGATGAATACCCCATGATGTAAGAGCAATTAAGCAAGCTAATGTGTTGATTAGCCTATCATGGGCTGAAAAGATGAAGTTATCTCCCCATGACCCATCTTCTAGTTGATTATCAACAATCCACTCTAGACTTGCTGGAAATTGAGGCCCTCCATTGCTATCTTTTACGAGTGCAACCCATGCAGTGTCGTATGGTGAGACCGTAATTTCACCATCGTCCATCGATTGCAACATTGATCTTATTCGTTCGACGAGTTCACTTGTCTCACTTGGTTTTAATTCCTATAGTTTACGCGATGCGTAAGTTTGTTAATTTGTCGATAAGTTTGTGTTAAAGATACATGCTACTAGATAGGGGAAAAAAAACAATTTCTCTTAGTTTCAACGATTGTTTACGTTTTTAAAAATTCATCACATGTATTAAAAAACTGTAAACAACATATTGAAATAGAGGGTGTATATAGATCAAAATAATGTTGAACGAGAGTAAGTAAATTGAACGTATCGTGGCGGTGACTAAAATTATAAAATCAAAAACGTTATGGAAAAAATTATATTATCCACGATCATGTGATTATTGTGATACATGTACCTAAAAGACAAACATGAAAAACTTGAGTTGTCTCGCGGTGAAACAAGTATGTAGAATTATTTGGTGATTTTTAGAACTAGCGAAATCATAATAAATGTACCAAATTTTAGTCGGAAATTTAATTTGCACGTGCAAGGATCGACATGACGTATATCATGGAATAAAAAATATTAATTTTGATAGACAAATGGTTACGTATGAAATTATTACATCCTTATGTCGTCACCAAAAAAATTATTTTCTTTATGTAAATTATTTTAAATTACTTGGATTTAGTATCCTTTGTGATTTCCTTCCACATTTAGTGATGATGAGTTTGTGTGATTTCCAAAAATTTATTTATCTATGTACTTTATGTAAAATTATTTTAAAATAATTACTAAGAATTATTAACCTTTGTGACCTCCTTCCACAAATAGTGGTGACAAATTTGTAATTTCAAATTAAATATGGTCAATGTATGTCTTAGCTAGTCATTGAATATAAGGGTTGCTCAATTAGTATAGACCTCATGCATTTCGTGGACGATATACACAATCAATAAGTTTGCTTGTGACGGGGCGATCCGTCGCAATCTTGCGACGGGTCAAATCCCCCTCACAAATAGTAAGTGACAAGGCAAGTTGGGGGCTTCATACACAGAGCTCTATTTCATTTTAGTGTATTACTTGTAGATTTAAATATTGTAGCCCATTGATTCTTTTGATATTTCTCATCCTTGTACTTCTATTCCAAAAAAAAATGCAAAAATAATCAAGAACGTAAAAATTGTTCAGAGTTTTGTTTCATACGGACTATACATCTAAGTCATTTCCTAATAGCACCACTGGTAGATTTTAGCAAAGTTTGATTTTTATTGTATCGAAACATTTTAGCAAAATATGTAATTATACAAAACATTATTCTCACGGTACGATGCAATGCATAATAATCTGAGTATAAAATAGATATGGTTTGATAATTAAATCAAATCAAATGTGTAAATATTCGCATAATAATTGGAATATAAAATAGGCCAATTTTTAATTTTTAGTGTGTGTATATTACTTAACTTATACACCTGAATCATTAGGCTAACTTTTAGATTTTATTTTTTTTGTGTTAAGGCGGGAAATTATGGACGATGATTAATCTTTTACTCCGTAGTAGATCGATGATGAACGTTGGAAAAGGAATACTGAGTATGAAATTCATTTATTAAACCAAATACATTTCTACTAATAGAAATACAACCAGGACGCTATCTTTTATCATCTTCTTCCATAAATACCAACATAGATTCATTTCATCAAAAAACCTCCACTCCTAATTGTGGAGGATATCAAAATTATTATCCCAATTAAATGAAAAATTAAAATAAACACTATTTTGTTACTCCGTATTACCTACAACCCGAATTATCAATTTATGAAATTGACCCGGTTGACAAAATCAATGGGTTCGTTAATCACTCAGTTTGTTGGATGGTTATATGACCAGAAGGTCCAATAGCCCAATAAATCGGTCACATTATCTAATCGTACATGATGTACACTCTATAAGGGCATGTACTAGGGTTGTACCAGACGCGGTATAAATGGTGACTACCTAGTACCGTCGTCCATGCATAAATCGCACTATCACACCCGTCAATACATTACCCCAAAACATAAATCATAATGTTAACTCTTTGTCTTTAAGCCACGGAAATTAAACATACCTGAAAGGCTAGGCTTTCTTCGTCATCATCCACGATTTCTTGTTCCTTCCTTATTAGTAAAAGATCATCTTGAAGAAGCTCTTTATAATTAGCAGACAAGTCTACCCCAACCAAGGAAAGCAATGTCAGTTAAACCATACCTTTAAATGACCACAAATTCTTGTTTCAAACAGTGAGATCCGTCTTATTGTTTTAGATGGGTCAAGCCCCTCACAGAAGAGGGGGTGGGGCAAGTAGGAGAATTATTCATTATTCCTCACTGCTCTTTTGTGAGGCATTTGACCCGTTTGAAGCAATAAGACGCGTCGCCCCGTTTGAAACAAGACCAATTGATGATTAAATGAGGGGTAAAAAAGGCACATAAATAAAAAACAATAACAAAAAAGCTAATTATTTATTTTAACTTTATATGTTTTAATTCTTTATATCTTGTCAATTCTTTACTTAAAAACATAGCCGAAATATCATGCATACCACCTTTTTTCTTTTTTACCCTATCTGTTTCCTGTTGATTGTTTTTTTCCATTCTTAATATCACCCGACAAAGAGGATTCTGGTTTCTTTCTAATCAACAATTATTTCACCCCACTATTTTTACTGAAAATATAAATTGACATCTAACTGATAAACGACAACTTGTATTATGTACTGCACATTTTTATTCTTTTTCAAGATTTGATGTTATCACAATATCTCTTTCACCTTCTTTGTCTATATTGTCCATTTGCCAAAATTAATCCTAAATTTAACATAAAAATAAAAATTAATTAATATCACATCGTAAAAACAATTTATTTATAACCCGGGTTTAAAACTCGTCTGAATTATTTATTCTTCAATTAAAACCAAATTTAAGGTTATTATTATTACATCTCTTTTTCTTGTAAGGAGGAACCGCAACCGCTATTTTTGGTGCGCATATGCGCGATAGCCTCCAAACCAAGGATGGCAGGCTCGAAGTCTATTAGGTTTTAGTATTCGGATTGATCATAGTCAAGGGTTCGAGACATATATCTTTACATGCATTATTATTGTTACACTCTTTCCACAAAAAGTTACTATATGACATACACTTTTTTTTCTTACAAAAAAAAGAAGAAAAATGATCATATACTAATAGGGAGTATATATGTAACCTGTTGAAGTATGTTTGGAGAGAGCATCACATCTTAAACGAAGAGCCCAACCAAGTTGATGATTGTTTCTTTTGTTGACTGGCCAAAAACCTGAAAATAAATGGAGAAAAAGTGATGAATATTGTACACACTATTTACATGCATCCACTTTATATCATCCCAAAAACATTTACGTATGTGTGCATGTGATTGACAATTATTTCAAACGAAAAAAAAAAACTTAATTTTAATTTATTACACTTGGTAATCGAAAAAACATCTGAATTGATATCCGATCGAACATAACATGCAAGACTACTTACATGGAGTATAAGTTTAATTATTAGGGAATGGTATATTAGCTTACTTGATTGGATTTTAGCATGGTTTGAGGTTATGGGATTGAACAAAAGTAAAGAAGATGAAGAAGAGTTGGTGATGAAGGGTGAATAATTAGTCATTGTATTTGTGTATGATTAGTAAGAAGAATTGTATAGAGAAAGAAAGAGATGTAAAGATATTAAAGGAGACTTGAAAATAGATGTTCACAAGAGACTAACTATTTAAGAGTAGGAAGTGGCAAGCATGATTTCCAAATATATACTACCTTTATTATTTTCCTTTTTTTATATATAGCATTCATGTATATGGAGACAAGATTAAGATTTTGAGTGACGGTCTTATAATAAATACCGTTGGTAAAAATGTATGAATTACGGTTTGTGAATGGGCATATATACTACGAAAAACACAAATTCTTTTTTACAACCGTCGCATATGCGACGAGTTAAGTGTAACCACTTTTTGATAAATTGTGATCATTTATTAATAAACAGTAATCATCTTTTATGACTTGAAAATGACATTTATTATTAAGGTAGTCACTATTTAACAAAAAGTGGTCACATTTTGCAAAAAAATGGGGAATGAGTCCGTCGCATAGGAGAGTTATTATACGAAAAATAAGGCTAAACTGAAGAATTGAATGGGTTACGGTTAATAATAAAATATTTACGATAAACAGGGTATGAAAAAATAATTTCTTAATAATTTAATGAGAGATTATCTCTCCCAGATATTTGTCTGGACATACAACTCTTCTATTATCGATATCTTTTAAGATATACGAGTAAGATTAATCCGTATTTTTATAACATAAATTTTCAGAATTAATAATTAGAATAATTATATATTATATATTTTATGATTTGTATTTTACATTGTGACAAAACTAATAATTAAATAAAGACATATCTTGAAATTTGATCAAAGCAACATACGAAGTATACTACTCCGTAATAAAAACAAGGAAAAGTGTAGAAATAAGGGCGGTTTTTGTCCTTGGTTTATTTTAAAAGCAAACATTCTAGTCCCAAAGTTAGGAATTGCGACATTACATTTTTATTAAAGAGAAGTTTGTTTGTTTGGATTGGGTTTTGTTTCACAATTTTACTATTTTGGAATTATTACTAAGGACGATTGTGTGATGTTCTTTTCCTTTGAAATTAAAAAACTAGTTATATTGCACAAGAGTTGTATATGTCAGACTATCCTCACCACTTAGATGATCGTATAATCTTTTTTTTTTTTTTTTTTTGACAACTGGAAAGCGAGTGACAGTTACAAGTGGATAGCTCATTTAGCTAATCTATGAGCTATCATATTGCAGTTTCTAGGAACGTAACAAAATGAAATACAATGAAAACTATGAACCATATTAAAAATGTCTTCAATGATGATCTTCGTTCTATGATGAGGCCGATTAATTTTAACAACTTGGGATAACACATGCAAGCAATCAGAGAAAATAGAGATATGAACAAAGTTATATATTATACTAGTTAGAAGGTGTAATCAATTTAGAAGGTGTAATATAATATACTAGTTAAATCGAGGTGTGAGGTACATACTTTTGAACTTTCATCATAATAAAAATCATGGTGCATACTAGTTATATTCGGTTAGAAAATATTTTAATACTTGGTAATTTTAATCGATTCGAATTTTAAGTTAAACGATAATTATGAGAGAAAGGTTAAAAAGATCTTCGAATATGTTGGCTCGGTCGCTCCACACAAATAAATAAGTGGGTGGATTTTCATCATTTTTTTTTATTTTATACATTTTCTACAAAGTCTCACATATGTTAATATTTTTTACTGATTAGAAATAAAATCGTAAAATGGTAGGTGCTGACATCTAATAAATACGCCCACCCAGAGTATTCTTCTATTTTAGAATAATTTGTTTCCATATTCGACCATTGTATTTAATTTGCCTTTAAAAGAAAACGTTGCTTTCTATTAGCCGTAAAACGTAAAAAGAAATATATCATGCTTATGTGGATATATCGCAATCCTCGTGTTCACTTCCTTGCGGCGGCTGTTATTCACGAATCTCGCCAAAGAGAAGTTTTTCTCAAAGGTTTGAGATCGACTGGATTGTTTTAATTAGCTGGTTTAACTCAATGAAAGAATCAGATTAAACAATAATGTTGCAACTAGAGGAGCCTCTACCAAGTTATTGTGAAAATTTGGAAACCGCTCGAATTAACTTTCAACTTGAGAAAAATTAGGCACAAGGCCTAATGTGATATAGGCATTAAAGATGGAGACTTGTTCCGATCCCCTTAACAATATATATCTAAAGTGATTCTCGAAGCCACACCTATTATTAGACCTGTCAAACATGTTGGACAGGCGGGTTACGGGTTTGATCATTTCAGGTAAAATACGGGTCGGTCTATTTTCGATTTTTAAAAGACAGGTTTATTTATACGGTTCGGGTTTATACGTACGAGTTTCAGGTCAGGTCTCGGATCAAAACGGTTCTGATTTACGCCTTTTATAATTGTTTAATTTCATTATTTTTATTTAAAAATAAACATATAGTTATTCTTAATTTTTATAATTATCTTGTTGAATACATGATATTAGTATGAGTAAGCATTTTTTGCTAAATATATCCAATATCACAACCTTGTATGAAATATTGGATTGATCAATTGTTACATGTATATGGCAAGAAGTGGCTATATTTATATGGTAATCATTCGAATAATTAATCATGTTAAAAAAACTATGTTTTAAAATAAGTATAAGGATATTTTATACTAAAACTTTGAAGTTGAAATTATTATTTTCCTTTTATATTAGTTTTACTTGCTATAAATATAAAATTTTAATAAATATTTTAATAAGTGTTCCCACTTTGTGTGCCTGTATTGATTCTTATCTTGACCTTAAATATACGTGTTATCATCAGGTCGAATCGTCTTCAGGTTTGGGTCATGTCATGTTTTGACAGGTGTATCCATTATTAGAGGTGTTCAAAACCGGTTCGGTTAACCGAACCGGTTACATCGACCGGTTAACCGGTCAACCGGTTCACCACAAAAACAAACCGTAACCGAACCGTTATAAAGCGGTTTTTATCGGTTCGGTTACGCCGGTTAATCGGAAACCGGTAAAACTCAAACAACAAAAGAAAAATTTACAAACTTTGACAGTTTATTCTTTTAATTATACTCCCTTATCAATCAACAAATCAACAAAATTGAAAAAAAATGAATGTTGTACAGTGAAATGGATGAAAGGCCATATTAAAATGGAAAGAAACGCATTGTGACTAAATATCACAGAAATTAAAAGGCCCTTAATTTGAAGAAAAATAAAAAAATAATAAATAAATGAAGAAATACTTATGTTATTTGAACTAGGAAAACAACTAACGCCATAGAACGGCTGGAGAAACGCCAAAAGGTAATGCAGAGGAAGCGATCCGAACGACGGCGGCAGGAACGTGAGGACGAGCGACAAACGGTGAGGACGCCATAGAGACAACTATTTGGAGGACGAGCGACGACGACTGGGTTAGTTGGTATGTGGGTGAGAGAGAACGTGAGGAGAGACAAACGGTGGTAGCAAGGACAAATAGCGGTGATATGGTGGTTGTTGTTTAATGGAGGTATTAAAGATTTGGTGAGGAGATAGTAAGGGGGAAGATGTTGGTAAGAGCCTAAGAGGCACTGGATGAGACTTGAGAGTTTACTGAAGAAATAGGATTTATTGTTACTTTGGGCTTGCCCAACTCCAAATATCCAAGGTATTTTCTTATTTCGGTTCGGTTCGGTTAACCGAAAATATGAAAAGGTGAACCGAAACCGAACCGGTTTTGGTTTAATTGAACCGGTTCAGTTAACCGAACCGTGGTAAGTTATTCGGTTCGGTTCATCGCACCAAAACAATATGCGGTTATCGGTTTATTCGGTTCGGTTTTTACGATTCGGTTAATTATGAACACCCCTATCCATTATCCATGAGATTGGAGAAATGAGGGAATATACGTATCGAGAAGATCTTTAATCAAACATTGAATTCCACACGCTCATTAGCGCTTCTACTAGTCGATGATCACGGTGAAGTATATTTTGATTTGAAAATATAGATATAATGTATTAATGTAACATATGTTGGATTAATCATAACATGTGAATTTGTAGCCCCCCGGCGATTATGCAATAAAGCAAACACACAAAGTTTCTTTTAGTTTCATATTTAGTTAAACATTTGGTTATTACTTTGTTCAAACACTTGGTTACATTTTAAGTTGTATTTCAATCTTTCCATTCAAGCTATTTGGGTTATTTGTTCTTCATTTCCGAGTTATACTTCTCTATTGTGGTAATCATAATTCTAGTTCTATGTTAGTATTCACTTTCGGCATTTACCTTACAAATCATTTAGTTAATCGTAACTCTAGTTAATCAAGTTTTCATTGTTATTTACATTAGAATTGTTAGTAGTAATTCTTAGTGTAGAGCATTTTATTAACAAGTTGTTTTCCTTCATAATTTCATAATCATCATGCTTATTATATCAAATACTATTAGTTTAATCATCAACATGAGTTAGTAGTTTCTTTTGCTTAGGGATTAAGGGAGCCTTGCATAATTAGTAAGTTGTAATTGTTAAAATAAGGATGAACTAATATTGATAAATTGTTTCTATCACATACTTGTATTGTGTTGTTAATCTTCGTTATTTGGCCAATCACATTGATTAAATTTGTTAATTTATTCTATAAGTCGAGAGGCACGGAATCGGATTAGACTAAGCATGTGTAGTAGGACGACTCTAGTTATAACGAAAGTTCTCTAAGACTTGACCTAAGGTTGACACAAATATCGAGAGATGGGTGTCTTTAGCCTAAACAATTAACAACATTAAGAATTCCTATATTTAACATGAACATTTACGTATTTGCATGAGTGACCCGACTCCCCTGGACTTTTTTAATATTATTTGATTTACATCATATCACCTTTAGCTAAACATCAAAAGTAAATCAACCGTTAAACCGACTTTGATAGTAGTCTATTCACAGCATTTCATAGCGAAATTCCCGTCTCCTTGTGTTCGACCCCTCGTACTACATTAATTTGTGTCTAGGGATATTTATCTTTGCATAGGTGTGCGATAGCCTATCAAATTTTGGCACCGTTGCCGGGAAAACGGTTTTATTTCGTTTTTGATTTGTAAACTTCTATCATTTTTCTCTTGTCTTTAGGAACACTTGTTCCTTGAGACCGTACTTACAATTTCCTTGAAAATTGTTGCCTTATGCCCAGGTCTTCTCATGAGGAAGAATTACTTTCACCGGATTCCGAGCCCGAGAAAACCTTTCGTAGAAGACGGACGCTTTTGGAAAGAAGTAAAAGACGCCTCTTCTCCCGTGCAAGTTGAAAGTGCCAGAAAGTCTTACTTAGACGATCTGAAAAATCTTGAAAAGGAGGATATTTCTAGTTCATCATCACCACCACCCTCACCAACTAAGAAGATGGTGAAACTTTCCGATCATTCCAAGCCCACCGCGGATATGCTTCCGGCCGGTATCACCACCACTCAAATTACCGCCCCGGAATTCGAGATCAAACCAGCTTTCATTACCCTTGTGGAGAGGAAGCAATTTGGGGGAAGTCCTTTGGAGGATCCCAATTTGCATGTGCAAATCTTTTGTGACTATTGCTCCATGATTCGCCAAACTGGTGTCACTCAAGCCCAAATTAGGGAAATACTTTTCCCTTTCTCTTTGAAGGGCAAGGCAAAACTTTGGATCAATAGTCTTGATCGTACCACCATGGGAGTGACAAATTGGGAGACATTGGCTCTTGCTTTCTATCAAAAGTTTTTTCCACCCGTAACTCAAACTTTGAGGAGCCAAATCACGGGATTCCGTCAACAAGCTCTTGAGAGCTTGTATGAAGCTTGGGAGAGGTGCAAGGAGCTCCAAAGGCAATGCCCACACCATGGGTTGGATGCTTGGTTCCTTGCCATAACATTCTACAATGGGTGTTGTGCCGAATCCCGAAAAATTCTTGATTCCGCCAACAATGGGCGGTTTTTAGAAATTGACACAGATATTGCTCATGCCACCATTGAATCCATGGCGATCCACGATGCTCAATATGTTAATTCTCGGAGTGCACCCATCTAAGGAGGAGAGGAAGTTTCCAACACTAGCATTTTAAAGAGTCAAATCCTTTTTGATGTAGAAATAAGTGGTGTAGTAAGAGTGTCGATCTCAGGGACGGTTGGTGTCTAGAAATGATCAAATAGTCTACTAAGTCTCTTGCAAAGTCACAAAGTAATTTGGGTTTGGATTTGTTGGCTAAACTAAATAACAATAATTAAAAGCAAATAAAAACAACAAAAGGAGTCTAAGACTAGAAAGATTGGATTTTTATCAAATAAGAGGGAAAACTAGGGTGAGTGGGTTCATATGGGTAGTAAAGTCGAGTGAAAGAGCCGGGTCTAATAGTTGAAATGTCATCTAGTCTAGGAAAGTGAATTGAGGCTTTCGTTCTTACAATTCCTCCTCAAACCGACTCTAACTAGCTATCGCGTCACTAGATACGGCTTGCCAAACTAGCGGTTCTACGAAAAACCACGACTTTCGATCTTATGGTATTCGAAACAAACGAAAGAATCATGCAAACTCAAGTAGGCATTTCATCAAACATGTTATAAGCATAGCATGGAGACAAGACAATAATCAACTATTAACCCCAACAAGAACACATTAACTCATACTAGAACCCATAATCCCCCACATAACCCTAGCAAGATTACTACTCACTCATATTCAAAGGAAATTCAATATTAACTAAGGATTGCAAAAGGAAATCAACAACAATAAACATTTTCTAATTAACAATGAAAAGATAACAAGAATTGAAATGAAAACTTAATTAAAGACAAGATTAAGTAAAGGAATTATACCAACTTGGAGAAAGATGAGAACTTTGATATAATAACCAAGATTTTGTCACAAATCTTTGAATATAAACCAAGTTCCAACACTAAACCAAATCGAAATTACTAATTAACCGACTAATTTGCTTAATTATGGAAGATTAATACAAGATTAAATACTAATTCTATGAGAGTTTCCGATCTAGGGTTTCGTGCCCTCTAATTACATAAGAGGGTCTATTTATAGGTTTACAAAAATGGAGGAAGATGGGCTTCGAAAGGCTTCATGGACTGGCAAAGTCACGACCGTGAAATGGGTTTCACGGTCGTGAAACACGTCTCACGACCGTGAAACTCCAAGTCACGGTCGTGAGATTAGTGGCAGAGCAAGGTCTTCTTTCACGAACAAGTCACGACCGTGAAACAAGTTTCACGACCGTGACATAACTTTCACGACCGTGAAATGAGTTTCACGGCCGTGAGCTGAAATGCTCGAAAATCAACTTCTTGGAAAGGCATCTCAACGACCGCGAAATCCTTCTTGTCCCACTTCCTTTGCTTGACTTTGTTACTTCCTTCCCGGTTTCGCTTGCCTTGACTCGGGAGGGCTTTGGCGCATCGAGTAGGGCCCCCAAGGGTATGTGGGGCCCCCAAGGTATGTCGTGGGTCCTCCGAGTGATTCACCTTCTTCTTTGTCGATCAAAACTAGGTAGAAATCGCCTCAAATGACGGTTTACCTACAAAAACACGATAAAAGCGAGAAATATGCTAGAAGAAGGTAAAACACGTAGAAACGCTCTTAGGGAGCGTTAAAGGCAAGCAAAACGAGACAAAAAGGGGAGAAAATGTAGGGTGAAATGACACTATATCAAATCTCCCCAAACGAAACCCTTACTCGTCCCGAGTAAGGATGAACAATAGTCAAGACCCTTAATTAACTACGCTAATCCTAACCGATACAAGGCAATTAACGGGCCTTGCTTCGTCCCTTCAACTCGCAACAAGGTATCCATGAGGTAGGATTCCTTCTTGCAAGGCAAGTGGGGTCTTGCCAAAACTTCGATGCATTCTAGGCATTGAAGCACACAAAACATATGAGAATGCATCTACAAAAGCAAATAGAAACATGCCTCATCCATGTGCCGGGATTCATCTAAAATGGAAAAATTTCAAGCATGCAAATTTCTATGTACTTACTAGTTTTACAAAGAACTAGGCCTAGAAAGATAGAAATAAATCACCTCTTTATTGTGTAAAATTAGTATATTCGTTCACGTTCACTAGAAAACTTTGTCAAGGGTGATAAGGCGGGATGGAAAGTGAGGGCCCCATGGTGTTATAAGACACTGTAGGATCGGAATTCCGCCTCTCACCTAAGTGAAAGGAAGGGTCGTCCCCTCTTAGCCAAGTAATGTAGGAGTAATCATCAAAAAGGCAAGGAAACGAGATGTTTGAGTTCTTATTTGATTTCTTTTTCTTTTCTTTTTCTTTTTTTTTATTTTTGCTTGATTTGGGTGCCTTTTGAAAGCAAGGTAGCCTAGCATAAGGTGTGCGGCGGAGACCAACAATAAGCAAATCCTCGCCGTAGCGACATCGAGAGCGACCCCTTATGTATTGAGGGTACTCTAGAAGAGCCTAGAAGTCTCCATATGCACTCCCTAAGCTAGGACTAAGGCAAAGATATGCAAAATTTCAAGCTTTTCTTTTCAATTGTGTTTGAACTCAATTTTTGGACTTGTGATGGAAAAATTTCCTTTTTGTCAAATGTAGTGAAATGTGATGATTGGACAATTACATGGCCTCGAGAGTCACCTAGGAAAGCGTTCACCAAGGAATTTTCACACCATGGGGATGGTCAAGATGGTAAATGCAAGCCCTTGACTAGGCTCTAGGAAACGGTGCGAAAATTATACTAAAAATACACATTAAAAGGTGTTTCAAAATCTATTTTAATAGGCAAAGTGCTAAGTAAAAAAAATATCTACACGGGCTTATCCAAGCTTGTTCAATTTCCAAATTAGGCATTTCAAAAAGTTCTCCTAAATGCAACTATATGCCATGATCTAGAATTAAGCAACATATATACAACCTAATGCAAATGCTCTAGTGAACTACGTGACAATTAATCTAATGGAACCCCCTAACAGCACATAAGTCACACAACCGCCAATTCATCAAAATCCACATCGCAATCATCAACAATTCCTCCAAACTCCTCATGCGATAAGAAGTAAAGAAAGAAAGAAGGGGAAGGAATAAGAACGATCATACCATGGCGGTCTTCTTAATCCCTTCTATAAGTCTCTTAAGCGATGTGTAGCGGACCTATGTATGGAGGTTAGAAGAAAAAGCAATGCAAATATATACAAAGTAAGATATAAACAAGCTAATTTTTAGGATTTTTCAAACTTTTTCAATTTTTTTTGGATTTTTGAATGATTTTAAATGCGAAATAAAACATGTTTTTGGATTGTTTTTTTCAAAATTTTCAAACTATGAAAATAGTTTCTCATCCCCCACATAGGAACAAACATTGTCCTCAATGTATGAAATGTGATTATTGAAAGTAAAGAAAGACATGTTTTTGGATTTTTGATGGTTTTCTAAAAGGAAAAGAACATGTTTTTGGGTTTTTAAATATTTCGAAAAATAAAAACTTGTTTTTGGGTTTTTGATTTTTGATGAATATTCACAATATGAACAATATAAACAAGAGGGTTAGTTATGCAAATGAACTATTTCTATATGAAATGCATGAACTAATCAATATTCCTAAAACTAAATGCAAAATGATATAATACAAAGTGCATGATCTAAGTAAATGCAAGCTAAACTATATGCTAATCTAAAGTCTCGTTGCGGTGGTAATGTGCATAAATGCAATGCCCCTCATGGGGGTACCTCCCACAAGAAAGTCTAGATAAAAAGGAAAACAAGGTGTGCCATTGCGGAGTCTCGTCGCGGCGGTAAAGTGCATAAATGCAATGCCCCTCATGGAAGTACCAACCACGGGAAAGTCCAAAAATGGCACCTAAAAGTGAAACTACGTGATGCATGAGAATTATCTAAATGCAATGCATGTGGTTTGTCATTTTGGATTTTTCAAGAAGGAGCAATAGATTGGTGTCCGATGGAATGGACACCCGCCTCCAATGTTACCGAGGCCAACCAACACAACACAAAAAATTTACATGTTAAAGAAGCAATTCATATCAATCAAAGAGAGGAGATAAGGAAACACACACTAAAGGGGAGGGGGTAGATGCTAAACAAGCCACCTAGACACCACTCCGACTCTTCCAATTATCAAACAAAACACAAAACCTCCTCAAAAGGCCTCCATCTCATCCTCATCCTCATCCTCATCCCGCCCCCCACTACCACCACCCTCTTCCCGATTCCCTTGGTCTCCCCCGGTCTCCATGCCGCCTTTCCCTCCCTGGTTTCATTCCAAGGTTGGGGAACAACACATCACGTTGTGCCCAGCCTGGCAAAAAACCATTCGGGTCAATGTACCCTTGGTTAGCCAGCAAATAGTAGTTGGGGTAGGTGGCATAATAATTGTTCACCCGGTCTTCATGCATGTTCAAATGCATGTTCTGCATGAGACCGGTCAGGTAGTCACCTTGGGGGGAGATGGTAGGGTCGGGGTGAACATACCCCTGGTACTCAAAGGGGTAGGGGGAATATTCACAAAACTGGGTGGGGGATATGGTGCTTGCAAATGTGATAGGGGAAAAGGGGGAACATGCAATGTTACTTGAGGTGCACTAAGACTTGGTGTAGGTCTGGGTCGGGGTCGAGGTTGCTGGGAAGACTCTCCCTCCTCCCTAGCGCCACTAGAAGAGGCCCTACCACCTGACATCGTCACCAGTAGCAGGTAGCTAGGCCGTCTATCAACTAAGTTGGTCCTAGACGCGAAAGGCGGGAGTCTATGACAAGGTAGGTAAAAGGGTGTGGCATCCTTGATCACCCAAAGAAAACCCTTAGCCCGGTCAATCCTAATCCAATTTGAGTGGATTAGGGAAGTCTCGTCTAGAAGTGTCCCCCCGGATAAAGCCTTATACGCCTCATCACTATTAAAGTTGGGGTCAAAGTGCTTAGCCAGAAAAGTTACCAAACCCCCTATGACCACCGTCTGTTTACGCGCTACGGTGGTCTTTCCCAACTTCCTCCACCTCCTAAAAATTTCATTCATAAGGGGAAAGGTGAAGGTCTCCCTCGACCCTTGCACATTCATGTGCGACTCTAAGAGGGTCAAGTCAAGCAGGGTCAGGTTGTTTGGCTCTTGCCGACAGAGAAAGGTACTTGACACTAACCTGTGCCAAAAACGGGGCACAGGGTGGTGAATTAAGAGGGCCGAATTCCGCCGAAAATCGGTCAAAACCCTCCCGGTCAAGGCCTCCCAAAGCGGGCTTAAATTATATCCCTTAGGCTCCTCAGAATCCCTTCTAGAAGGGATTTCTAACCCCAATATGGCAGCAAAATCATTCATGGGGACGACATGCGAAGTGTTGGCAAGACGGAAACAAAAACAAGGTTTATTATCAGCATTCACGCAACTATTTAGACTACTGAAAAATTCAAGCGTGAGACTCCGGTAAGAGAGCTCATGCAAAGAAAACAAAGTAGTCATACCTGTAGCCGTGAAAAAAGTCTGCATCTGTTCCGTCAAGCCTAAACGACGTATGACGTCGTGGCATAGAAAGACGGTAGGCTCCATTTCCAACCCTTGAATCCCTTCAAAGGCTTGCCTATGAGCGTCCGTCTCAAAGACGACTTCCGGAAAATCCGGAAGTTACTCAATCTCAAGGTCTTCATCCGGGTTTGGGTTGTTCGACCCGCTTCCCCTCCTTGTCTTTGTAGTCCTTGATGATGTTGCCTTGCCTCTCCCTTGTCCCACCTTTGTTGTTCAAAGAACACAAGCTTTTCAAAAAGAAAAAATTGTTAAACGAAACTTCTAAAAACGATTACAAACACTTGCAAAACCTTCAATTAACCCCTAAACTATTTTCTATTGAAGTAGAAAGCTTGAAAACTAACCCAAAAAATGGATCCCCAAATTCGGATTTTTGAAACCCTAGGTTTGAAAATTGATTTTTTTGAGTTTTTTGGTGTTTATAAGGTGAAAGAATGGTTCTTTTTGTGTTTATCATTGAAGAAGAAGAGTTTTTGTAGCAATTTGGGGAAGATTTGAGGTGATTTGATAAGGTTTTGAGGGAGTTTTGAGTTTTTTTAGTAAGATAAGGTGTTTGAGTGTGTGTTTGTGTGGTTGAATGAAGAAGATGAGGAAAGGAATAAGAAGGAAGAAAAAGAAAGGAAAGTCATGGTTAGATCACGGGTAAGAAGTTTCACGACCGTGAAACGGAAATCACGGGCGTGAATTGAGTTTCACGACCGTGAAACTGGCTTCACGACCGTGAACTAACTGGCAGAGCAGGGTTAAGCTATCAACGATACTACACGACTGTGAACTAACTTTCACGACCGTGAAACTTCTTTCACGACCGTGAGATATCTTTCATGGTCGTGAAGTGCTTTTCTCGTGATTTCAATTCCCTTGCTTCACTTTTCACGCGCGTGAAGCCTCATTCACGACCGTGACTCGGCTAATTCGACCCTTTTGAACCAAAATTCTTCACTCTTGTTCGATTTCTCGCTTCTTCATTATCGTTCCTCCATATCTTCTTCATTTCATCTTACAAAACAATCACAAACCACATTAAATCCCTCCCTTACACTCTCATTGACAAAAATTGCACCAAAAATTTACAAAATTAACTAAGTAATGGGAAATTGATTTAATTAATGATTCAATTTGCCAAACAAAAATTCGACCTCATTATCGTCAATTTAACCAATTTCCATGCAAACTAATATCTACCAAGCATTAGTAACTGAGTTAGAAATATATACAAATTTGTGATTCTTGGGGGACTTCACAAAACCCGTTCTTTTTCAAGAATTAATGAAGGGTAGTCGGCTTGAGGTACAAAGCCTCGACTACCCCGATGAGAGAACCTTCCTTTTAGAGCTTGATTCGTTGCCCATTCACTTTGAATCTTTGGCCATCTTTGCTTGCCAACTCGAAGTCCCCATATCTCCCTACATCGGTGATCAAGAATGGTTCCGACCACCGGGATTTGAGCATCCCGGGAAATAATTTGTACCTCGAGTTGAATAGAAGAACCTTGTCTCCACATTGGAGATCCCTTTTGAGGATCTTCTTGTCGTGAATGAGTTTGGTCTTCTCCTTGTAAGATTGGGCATTTTCATAAGATTTGAGGCGGAACTCCTCAAGCTCTTGTAATTGGAGTAATCTCTTGTCACCGCTCACTTTTGCATCAAGATTTAGTTCTTTGATCACCCAATATGCCTTGTATTCGAGCTCTATGAGCAAATGGCAAGACTTGCCATACACCAACTTATAAGGCGACATTCCAATAGGAGTTTTGAATGCCGTCCTATATGCCTATAGTGTGTCGTCGAGCTTTGAACTCCAATCTTTACGGTGCTTTGAGACCACTTTTTCAAGGATAGATTTGATTTCTTTGTTGGAGATTTCGACTTTCCCACTAGTTTGGGGATGATACCCCAAACCGGTACGATGATGAACACCATATTTAAGAAGTAGTGAGTCAAGTCGTTTTTCATGAAAGTGCTTGCCTCCATCACTTATTAAAGCTCTAGGTACTCCAAACCGGGGGAAAATGATCTTCTTTAGGAAATTGATGACAACTTTGGCATCGTTGGTAGGGGAAGCCACCGCCTCAACCCATTTGGACACGTAGTCTACGACCACTAGAATGTACCTATTCCCTCTTGAAGAAAGAAAGGGGCCTTGATAGTCTATTCCCCACACATCAAACACTTCCACCTCAAGAATCCCCCTTTGGGGCATCTCATTCCTCCAAGAGATGTTGCCGGTGCGTTGAAATGCATCGCAACATTGGACAAAGTGCTTAACATCTTGGAACATAGAGGGCCAAAAGAACCCGGATTGAAGTATTTTTGCAACGGTCTTGTTTGCCCCATGGTGCCCTCCATAAGGAGAGGAGTGGCATCCTTTCATGATATCTTCATACTCCCATTGAGGAACACATTTTATATACATCCCATCACCATACTCCTTGAACAACAAAGGATCATCCCAAAAATATCTCTTAGCTTCAAACAAAAACCTCTTCTTTTGATTGTGGTTGATGCTCGGTGGAACAACACCACCCACAATGTAGTTGGCAAAGTCCGCAAACCAAGGTGCTTGATTTTGAATGGTTTCATTAATGGCAAAGAGAAAATCATCCGGGAATGAATCATTGATAGGCATGTCATCTTTACTTCCATTGTAGCATAGCCGGGACAAGTGGTCTGCCACCGCATTTTCCGCACCCTTCTTATCTCTTATCTCCAAATCGAATTCTTGTAAGAGAAGGATCCATCTAATGAGGCGGGGCTTAGCTTCTTTCTTGGCAAGCAAATATTTAAGTGCGGCATGGTCCGTATAAACAATGACTTTGGAGCCAATCAAATATGAACGGAACTTGTCAAGAGCATAAACAATAGCAAGAAGCTCTTTTTTCGTTGTTGCATAGTTAACTTGTGCTTCATCAAGGGTCTTGCTAGAATAGTAGATGGCATGCAAAGCTTTGTCCTTCCATTGGCCAAGAACCGCGCCAACGGCATAATCGCTTGCGTCGCACATCACTTCAAATGGCAATTCCCAATCCGGGGATTGCATGACCGGGGCCGAGATAAGAGCTTCCTTTATCCTAGAAAATGCCTCAACACACTCATTAGTAAAATGGAAAGGGGTATCCTTGAGGAGAAGTTGTGTAAGTGGTTTAACAATTTTGGAGAAGTCCTTGATGAACCGGCGATAAAAGCCGGCATGACCAAGGAAGCTTCTCACCCCTTTGAGGTTTGAAGGTGGGGGTAGTTGCTCAATCACTTCCACCTTAGCTCTATCAACTTGGATACCCTTTTCCGAAATGAGATGACCGAGAACTACCCCTTCATTTACCATGAAGTGGCATTTCTCCCAATTCAAAACAAGACTCACTTCTTCACATTTTTGCAACACCAAAGACAAGTTATGCAAGCACAAATCAAAATCTTTCCCATACACACTAAAATCATCCATAAAAACTTCCATGATAGATTCAATGTAATCGGAAAAAATACTCATCATGCATCGTTGGAATGTAGCCGGGGCATTGCAAAGACCGAAGGCATTCTCCTATAGGCAAAAGTGCCATAAGGGCATGTAAATGTGGTCTTAGATTGGTCAATCGGGTCGATTGGGATTTGGAAGAATCCCGAGTATCCATCTAAATAGCAAAAATACTTGTTTGAGGCAAGTCTTTCTAGGAGTTGATCAATGAAGGGAAGGGGGAAATGATCCTTTCTTGTTGAGGCATTCAACCTCCTATAATCTATGCACATTCTCCATCCCGTCACTACCCTAGTAGGCACTAGTTCATCTTTATCATTCTTCACTACCGTGGTGCCACCTTTCTTTGGCACCACTTGCACGGGGCTAACCCAATCGGAGTAAGAGATTGGGTAGATGATCCCGGCATCAAGTAGCTTCATGACTTCACCTTTGACTACCTCTTGCAAGGTGGGGTTTAGTCTTCTTTGGGGTTGCCTTCTAGGCTCATGATCATCTTGCATGTGAATTCTATGCATACACAATTCGGGGCTAACCCCCTTCAAATCATCCAAGCTATAACCAATAGCTCTCTCATGTTTTCTCAAAACACACAACAATGCATTCAATTGATTATCATCAAGGTTAGCATTTACGATCACAGGTTTGCACTTCGACTCATCAAGATAAGCATATGCTAAGTTAGAAGGAAGGGGTTTAAGAGAAGGAGCTTGTACCTCTACCGCAATATCTACCGCGCAAGAAGTTTGGATGATAGACTCGAGTCTTAAACGTTGTTGTTCATCAAGCTCTTCTCCTTCCAAAGTTGCTTCAAGTAAGTCGAACTCAAACCCATGTAGCTCCTCCATGATATCCCTTGGCTCCAAAGTCAAGATAGCCTCCAAAGGGTCCCTCATAAAGAAGCTAGGTGTAACTTCTTCAACAAAGGCATCGATGATATCAATGAAATAACAAGATTCTCCAAGATTTGGAGCTTTCATGGCATTTTGCAAGTTGAATGTAATTTTTCATCTCCCACCTCAAGGGTTAGCCTCCCGTGTTTCACATCAATCACCGCTCCGGCGGTGTGCAAGAATGGCCTCCCGAGAATAATGGGGATTTGAGAATCCTCCGCCATATCAAGAACTATGAAGTCCACCGGAATGAAAAATTTCCCAATTCTAACCGGGACATCCTCCAATACACCCAAAGGTTGCTTTGTAGATCGGTCCGCCATTTGGAGTGTGATGTTTGTGCATTTAAGTTCCCCCATGCCAAGTTTCTCACAAACGGAATATGGCATCACACTCACACTAGCTCCCAAATCACACAAGGTCTTGTCAATTGTTATGTTGCCTATGGTGCATGGGATGGAGAAACTACCCGGGTCTTTCAACTTTGGAGGGGTTGGGTTTTGTAGAAACTCACTACACTCACCGGTGAATGCCACGGTTTCAACTCCACTCAAGGACTTCTTCCTTGTAAGGATGTCTTTCATGAATTTTGCATAGGCGGGGATTTAAGTGATGAGGTCGGTGAATGGAATGGAGACCTCCAAATTTTTGACAATATCCATGAATTTGCCTAATTGCTTGTCAAGCTTTTTTTTGGCTTGTCTAGAAGGAAAAGGTAGCCTTATCACAATAGGCTCCTCGACCTTCTTGTTCGTTGTTACCACATCATCATTCTTTTCGACATCAACTTGCTCACTTGAGGAGCACTCTTCCTCCTTGTCATCCAATTCAACAACTTCATTTTCAATTGGTCCACAATCTTCCACTTTGTCTCCCTCACCATTATCATCTTCAATTGGCATTCTTGGTCCCTCATAACTCTTTCCACACCTCAAATGTATGGCATTGGCGGTTTCATTTCTAGGTGGGTTACCTTGAGTAGGTAATTGACCCTTTCCCCTAGAGAAACTTCCCGAGGCTATTTGGGTCACTTGAGTTTCAAGCATTTTATTGTGGGCAAGGATGTTATTGATGATAATATCTTTGGCTTGGTTTTCTTTTTGCAATTGGAGAATCGCTTTGTGAATGTCCAAGTTTGGATCCCCAACTTGTGGTTGCATGGGAGGTTGATTTTGTGGTGGTGGGTTGTATTGATTTTGGTTGTATTGTGGTTGATTGTAGGAAGGTTGGTTTTGATTGTATTGTGGTCTTTGAAAGTTTTGTTGATTGTTTCTCATGGGTGGGGCAACATATGGTTGTGGTTGAGGGTTTTGGACATTTTGGCTTTTGTATGAGATATTTGGGTGGTTCTTTGTGTTCTCATTGTAAAAGTTGGAGTAGGGGGTTCCTTGCCTATAAGATTGAAAGGCATTCACTTGTTCCACGGATCCTCTACATTCTTGAGGATCATGACCAAATGTTCCACAACATTCACAAACCCCTTGAGGTAAGCTTGGTGTCATCACCATAGCATTCACTTGTTGCATAGGTTGTTGAGTTAATGAGCTTTGAGCTTGTTGGAATAGAGCCGTTTGTTGGTCCATTTTAAGGTTCATTGCTTCCATATAAGAGCTAAGTTGAGCTCCAAAGTCGGCTCCCATTTGGGTGACGGAGCTCACCTCATGCTTTCCCCTAGGAGTTTGCCTTGGCCTACTAAATTGTGAGTTCTGGGCCGCCATCTCCTCTATTCTTGCCCAAGTTTGAGCATCATCTACTTCCGTGAACCTTCCATTTGATCCCATGTTCAAAATTCCTCTAGCATCTTCATAAAGTCCATTCCAAAATTGTTGTACCAAGAACCACTCACTCAAACCTTGGTGAGGGCAAGAACGAATGATCTCCTTGAATCGGTCCCAAGCTTCATAGAGTGACTCTTCATCCCTTTGCTTGAATCCGGTTATCTTAGCTCTCAACATATTTGTCTTTTCCGGTGGATAGAACTTTTGATAAAAAGCTAGAGCTAGCTTCTTCCATGAGTCAATACCTAGAGCGACCTTGTCAAGACTCTACAACCATCGTTTTGCCGCTCCAATAAGAGAGAAAGGAAACAAGACCCATCGGATTTGGTCTTGAGTCACTCCCGTTTGAGAAACGGCATCACAATAATCACAAAAAGTCTCCATGTGTAGATGAGGGTCTTCACTTGGCATACCCCCAAAATTGGTTCCTCTCCACCAATTGGATAAAAGCGGTTTTAGCAATCAAATTTCCGGTTAAATTTTGTGGTACGGGGGTGGTGTTTGGAAAAGTATCTTCCGTGGGAATGGAGTGAGATGAGAATTTAGGCATTCTTAGGAGAGTGGGTGGTTGGATGTTTTGTGGGATGGTTGGTGGGATTCCAAAAGGATTCACAAATTCCGCAATCGGCACAAAATCCTCCCAATTCTCTACACTTGGATGCTCAATTTCTACCTCGTTACTTTCCCGGATTTCCCTTTCTTCAATTGAAGGTAGAGGCTCCTCCGTTGTGGTAATCGGATTCGAAGAAGAGCTTCTACTTGCGGTTTTGAAGACTTTGCGAAGTCTCCTAAAGGTCCTTTCGATCTCGGGATTGATTGGAGGTTGATCCTTTGGGGGAGCTCGCCTGGGCATACAAGAAAACTAAATGTAAACGGTGAGAATGCCTCGAGAAACTAGGTTTCTCAAGACAAGAGGCAAAAAACTAAAGCAAACTAAATACAATCAAATTAAACATACACCGTCCCCGGCAACGGCGCCATTTTGATGTAGGAAATAGTGGTGTAGTAAGAGTGTCGATCTCAGGGACGGTTGGTGTCTAGAAATGATCTAATAGTGTACTAAGTCTCTTGCAAAGTCACAATGTAAATTGGGTTTGGATTTGTTAGCTAAACTAAATAACAATAATTAAAAGCAAACAAAAACAACAAAAAGAGTCTAAGACTAGAAAGATTGGATTTTTATCAAATAAGAGGGAAAACTAGGGTGAGTGGGTTCATATGGGTAGTAAAGTCGAGTGAAAAAGCCGGGTTTAATAGTTGAAATGTCGTCTAGCCTAGGAAAGTGAATTGAGGCTTTCGTTCTTACAATTCCTTCTCAAACCGACTCTAACTAGCTATCGCGTCACTAGATACGGTTTGCCAAACTAGCGGTTCTAAGAAAAACCACGACTTTCGATCTTATGGTATTCGAAACAAGCAAGAGAATCATGCAAACTCAAGTAGGCATTTCATCAAACATGTTATAAGCATAGTATGGAGACAAGACAATAATCAACTATTAACCCCAACAAGAACACATTAACCCATACAAGAACCCATAATCCCCCACATAACCCTAGCAAGATTACTACTCACTCATATTCAAAGGAAATTCAACATTAACTAAGGATTGCAAAAGGAAATCAACAACAATAAACATTTTTCTAATTAGCAATAAGTAGATAACAAGAATTGAAATGAAAACTTAATTAAAGACAAGATTAAGTAAAGGAATTATACCAACTTGGAAAAAGATGAGAACTTTGATATAATAACCAAGATTTTGTCACAAATCTTTGAATATAAACCAAGTTCCAACACTAAACCAAATCGAAATTACTAATTAACCGACTAATTTACTTAATTATGGAAGATTAATAAAAGATTAATTACTAATTCTATGAGAGTTTCAGATCTAGGGTTTCGTGCCCTCTGATTACATAAGAGGGTCTATTTATAGGTTTACAAAATGGAGGAAGATGGGCTTCGAAAGAATTCATGGACTCGTAAACTCACGACCGTGAAATAGGTTTCACGGTCGTGAAACACGTCTCACGACCGTGAAACTCCAAGTCACGGTCGTGAGATTAGTGGCAGAGCAAGGTCTTCTTTCACGAACAAGTCACGACCGTGAAACAAGTTTCACGACCGTGACTTAACTTTCACGACCGTGAAATGAGTTTCACGGTCGTGAGCTGAAATGCTCGATAAACCAACTTCTTGGAAAGGCATCTCACGACCGTGAGATGCTTTTCACGCTCGTGAAATATTTCTTGTCCTTCTTCCTTTGCTTGACTTTGTTACTTCCTTCCCGGCTTTGCTTGCCTTGACTCGGGAGGGCGTTGGCGCATCGAGTAGGGCCCCCAAGGGTATGTGGGGCCCCCAAGGTATGACGTGGGTCCTCTGAGTGATTCACCTTCTTCTTTGTCGATCAAAACTAGGTAGAAATCGCCTCAAATGACGATTTACCTACAAAAACACGATAAAAGCGAGAAATATGCTAGAAGAAGGTAAAACACGTAGAAACGCTCTTAGGGAGCGTTAAAGGCAAGTAAAACGAGACAAAAGGGGGTGAAAAAGTAGGGCGAAATGACACTATATCAGATATCAATGACTTTGATGCTCTTCCTAACTGTGACTGTTGCTCCAAATGAGATTTGCAAAGTATCTTGCGCAAACGTCGAGAGGCGTATCAGGTACGCTGTTTTCTTATGGGACTTGATTCTTGTTATGCCACTGTGCGTTCAAATATTTTGAGAGCATCTCCTGTACCGGGAATACAGCTTGTTTATTCCCGCATTATCCAAGAAGACGAAGTGCAGGCTATAGCTCGGTCGCGTATCGAGGCCGTCTCTCCCATGGCATGCGTGGTGACACGTAAACAGCAGCAGTCCCGAACCGATGGTACCTCTCGATCTCGTTTTCATTGCATCGTATGTAAAAAGGATGGGCATACTGCCAGTCGATGTTGGGAGAAAGTTGGGTTTCCTGTCGGTCATCCCCGACACTCTGCTCGGACAGGAGCTTTTTCAAAAACAGCAGCTTCACCATCAATGGCGTCGACGAATGCTGTCCTTGGTGAGCCTTCTGTTGTCACTAATATGGTGAGGTTAACTGGTAAGTCTTCTCGGAGTTGGATTATCGACACGGGTGCGTC
>JAIUZE010007423.1:0-36704 GCA_022085475.1 Heliosperma pusillum | reverse complement strand
ATCTTATCAATCTTATACCGCTAACGGTGAGATGTAAGCCCTAGGAGCGTATTCCGTTGCCTAAGATTGTCTTCCCCGAGTCTTTGTATCACATGATGGATTCGGACTTGTACTTCTTATATTCTTATCATTATATATTGAATTGCCTATCTATCCTTATCGTATCTCACATGTACATCAATATGTATGCATGCTTTACTTTTGTATTTCATTCTATATACGTTTAATGTGATATGGCTGTGAGAACCCGGAGTTACTCCCCACTGACTGTGGCGTTCATGTTTTTCATAGATGAACAGGTTGCTTGCATGGGTGGCTTTTTGCTTGACATTTTGGGTTCGGGTGTGAGCTAGCGGGCGTAGTCCCTGGATGATTAACCTCTAGACGATTTTAGCTAGTTTGCTAAACACTTGTTCTTTGTTAGCATTTTAAGAGACCCCGTCTCTTTGTTGTATTTCCTTACCTAGTTGTAATAGTTTGACACTCCTCGTTTATTTAAACTTGCATGTATAAAAGTTTTTAAAATACCGTATTTCCGCATATCTTTTCACATGCTTGTATGTTTTATCTTTCCGCATTCGCGAGGGTTGTCACATGCATTGCTAACTAATATGAAAGATGATTCAAGCACCGTACACACGCATAACCACCGTTCAAGGACAATCACGTGCCGAACATTTGCAAAAATATGGATATGTGAGGCTAATTGGTAAGAAGAGGCAAAACAATTAATGGAAATGTGAGGGTAAACAGCCAAGCTAGTTCCTAACAAGACCGCAATAGAACTCGTTTCATTCTTCCAACTATCGCAAATTAAGCTCAATGCCCTGATAATTATAGGCATATACAACACGAATCCCATAAAACACCTCGACAAAATAATGATAAGCACAGGAGATGTAAACAACAAAACCTCAGCCAACTATTTTTTCCATCAAATATTATTTCATTTTCTTTCTTTTTCTTTTCTTTTCTTTTTCTTGGCTGACTGAGGAAAACCTCTCGATCGAGCTGCATGAATCACTCGATCGAGGCACAAAAACACAAACTTTGCTTGATCGAGCTAAACAAAGTACTCGATCGAGACACAATTCCCACTTCTCTTCTTTTTCTCGCAAATACCCACTCCAATCAATGAAAATGAGCCAAAACTGACGCAAAGACATAAAATACCTCGACTACTAAACTAGCTCAGCAAAGGTAGGCTTAAATTAGGATGTAGTTAAGGGCAACGGGCAAATATGGCTTTATGTGGAGTTAATGGGGAAAGATGAGGAAAAGGGAGATGCAAATATTCTCAAAACACGTAATACCGACCACAAACCCAATGCGTGCAGGCAATAAGAAATCAAAATTCATATACAAGCAAATGACACGAGATGTGGGGAGTAATCACTCTCATTCCTAGATGAACTGGTCAAAAATGTCACCAGTTATAGGCTCTAAAATCTCAGAATATATACGTAGTTTGCCAAAATGTTTGATGCATGCATTTTATATGCATGCTTAGCCTGTATTTGCCTCCATTATATGTTCGTATTTGAGCTCCTTTGAGCTATTCTATCATAGTTTTCCCTCGTTTGCTACTCTTGATATTCTTGCTGTCATTTATGCAAGAACGAAGCCATTTATGCTTACTTTGGAGGATTTAGGATGAGGACGGAATTTCGCATTGCACACAGACGACAGCAGAATTTCTAAGGAATCAAGTCAGAATCCCTACGTATACTGATCGACCAAGCCATATTGAGCTTAATGGGCCTGATGCCGATCGGCAGAGACTTATCTCGATCGATTCCCTCGAAAACAGAGCTGATCTCAACTAACCTGATCGACCAAAAGCTATACCGATCGGTGAATACGCCTTATTATCCAAACACGAGCTCAACTCAGGCCCAACTAATGTACAAGCCCAAGATTCATTTCTGAGAGGCGAACCCCTAATTCAAGG
Organism: Heliosperma pusillum; assembly: GCA_022085475.1. NCBI lineage: Eukaryota > Viridiplantae > Streptophyta > Magnoliopsida > Caryophyllales > Caryophyllaceae > Heliosperma > Heliosperma pusillum. The sequence continues at coordinate 34,753 of JAIUZE010007423.1, read as the reverse complement.
TTAAAAGGAGGACGAAGGCAAACCCTGGGGGATCACATTGTATTGCAAACAATCCCTTGTCACGGATCCGAAGCAATTGATCATTTATTTCCTTTAAACTTCTCAAAAACTCGTGGCTATTAGTTTGATTCTGGTGTTAGATGGCTTTCAAGTTATTTTCAGTTGTAATTCAGAAATCGTCGATCGGATCCACTCTCTGCCGATCGACCAGAACTCCCTATCAAATCGATTTTTAAGTTTTATTTCGTAAGTCTGGTTATTTCCCTCCTGCTTAATTTTTATTATTGCATTATGAATTCTGAATCCTTTCCCCTCGTATTTTTAGATCTAGTTAGAGCCATGCGTAGCTAAACTCATTCTAGGGCTAGGGACGTAATCGATACTTAAGGGAATTAGTTTAGTCAATTAAATCGTTATATTGATTTCTCTGGTTTATTTCATTACGTTAAATTATTTGTGGCCACATCTAGTTGACGTTAGCGTGGCAACCATTTGAGACCGATCCAGTAATCTTGGTAGAGACGACTAAACCATAAAAGGTATTTAAATAGGCAGGCCGACCAAGTACCCTATTTTTCTACCCGAGACTATTTCTATGACCTTGACGACCCCTATTCCTTATAGTTGAGAACTGTCCCGTCCGGCCCTAGACTCTCTTATATTGATCTCCTTCGCTTATTAACATATACTTTTAGTTAGCTTTCTTGCCTTTATCTTGTTTCTTTTATTCACTTCTAACTCAATCCTTAAAAACGACGACCTTAGTAGATTTAGAATTACTACCTTAGATCAAATTGAATTAGACTACCTCCCCGTGAATTCGATCCCTGACTTGCCACTAGCTATTTGTAGTTAGTTTAGTTGGAGTTATAAATATTATCTGATAACAGTTTTAGCGCGGCATAAAATCGTTCGTCAATGTTGAGTCAAGTCTAATAATCAAATTTAAATTCCAAGACAAAATTCAATAGTTCACTATTTTGATTTCACTAAGTAAGTCAAGAAAGGTGCAAAAAATAGCAAAAAATAAACTTGTAGTGCAATTTCATCATGAACAAGACTCCAATCCGACTCAACTAAATGCAAAAATAAACGTGATATTTTTGATTTTTTCAATTTTTTTCTAATTAACATGAATTATAAACGTGAATGCATTACAAATGCAAATGCAGACGCAAAAGGATGTAAAACACTTCCCCAAACCAAAACAGACAATGTCCTCATTGGCTAAAGCACAAAAGCATATAAGGGAAAGGGAAAAAACAACCTAATACATGTTCCTAAGGGAATGAAATATATATGAAGAATGGAAAAACAAAAGGACCAGAAAAACTCACAAAATAAAGCTTCCCCAAACCAGCATCAAACTGTGGGTCGATCGAGTAGAAATTCTACTCGATCGAGCACTTTTCCAGGCATTACCGCTCGATCGAATAACTCTGTTTGCTCGATCGAGCACTTTCGCAAATGCACAGCTTTCAGTTTTGAGCAACTGTTTTCCGCTTCGTCTCCTGCAAAACCGATGCCAACCGATACCAAAAAAAAATACCGAAAATTGTCTAGCAGAAAAAAAAGAATTGTCTATCTAAATTACGGATTATCACGTAGTAGTCTAATTATCTAACTGAAAACGCAATAAATTGTTTTTACAAGTTGCACGGGGTTGCAAACCCGGCTACCAACCAAATAGTTTCATGAGAAGGCCACCGTTTGGCCTTTGACTTGCGGAAGTACCCTCAGCTGCGAAAAGTTCCGTCTTCTTCCACCACACGTACGTTGGTTTCTTGGAGTCTAGCTCCACTTCGGAATCACTTGCGTACATGCGAGCTCCTTTGTCCTTCATGGACTTCTTCTTCTTAACGTCGTCACGCGAACCGGGCTTTCCCTTTTCCAGCTCCAATGCTACTGATTTACTACCTATAATGCAACACACAACAGCATGTTCCTCCAATTTGCTCCCAAGCTGGGGCGGAGGTGTTACGGTAGCAATGGGGATATCACAGATAGAAGCTATAGGTTCGATAGGAACCGAAGCTTTGTCATGCGTGAATAAATCAGGTGTGATATCGGATAAGGGAAGTGCGTAGCATGGTGACACAAGCATAGGACCCTTATTAACATGAGACTGTGTGAATACTAAATTCTCCCCACCTATTTGAAAAGTCAGAGTCTGTAACCCAACATCAATAACCGCTTGCGCAGTATGCAAGAACGGTCTTCCCAAAATGATGGGAGTGTGAGAATCCTCAGGTATATCTAGAACTATGAAGTCGACCGGGATAAAGAACTTTCCTATTTGCACAGGAACATCCTCTATGATTCCTAAGGGTCGAGACAAGGTCATATCTGCCATCTGTATCGTCATGTTTGTACACTGAAGCTTGGTAAAGCCTAACCGTTTGGCTAAAGACAAAGGTAAGACACTAACACTAGCTCCTAGGTCACATAACGAGTTGTCTATAAGATAGGTACCTATATGACACGGTATAGAAAAACTACCTGGGTCAGACAGCTTAGGGGGGCATTTGTTCTGGAGGAACGCAGAGCATTCCTCAGTTAACGCTACAGTCTCTACAGTGTCTACGGACCTCTTACGCAAAAGAATTTCTCGCATAAATTTTAAGAAAGAGGGTACCTTTAATAGGAGGTCTGCAAAAGGAACGTTCACCTTGAGATTGCGTACAATGTCAGCGAACCGAGCAAATTCCTTCTCGACCTTAGCCTTATTCAATCGACCAGGAAACGGAACTGGAATGTCAGGATTACCACGTTGCATATCCTTGACAATTGCATTGTTGATCATCCGCTTGCTTAACCCCTTCGAACGAGCTTCTCGCTCATGGAAATTCATCGATCGAGTATCTAAGTCACTCGATCGAAGATTATCCGAGCTTACATTGCTCGATCGAGCAGCTTCCTCAGTCAATTTATTCGATCGAGCAACTTGGTTCTCTCGATCGACCACTTGTTTATCTGGATCACTCGATCGAGCACCAACAACCTCTCGATCGAGTAACAAGCTCTCTGATTCACTCGATCGACTAACACCTATCTCTCGATCGAGTAGATTCTCCTTCATTTTATTCAATCGACTAGCAATAACCTCTCGATCGATTATATTATCTGCAACAGTCTTCGCAACATCAGGATGCGCACCAGAATTATCAGCAACTGTACCAGGATTGTCATAATCAAGACCGCTTCTCAGAGTAATCATATTCAGCGTCTCCTTGTTCTTGTCAGTTTGAGACGGTAACTGCCCAGGTTGCCTAGTCGATCGAACTCCTGCCAATTGAGCAATCTGCGACTCCAAAAGCTTAATAGTAGCATTCGTTGCTTGATCAGTTTTGCTCATTTGGATAGCTAAAGCTTGGATCATAGACTTTAACTCCCCGACTTCTGAAATTCCTACAGATGAGGAACTAGCTTGCTGTGAAGACTGGATTGGCTGGAATCCTTGCTTGTGCGGCGGTTGATACGTCGGCTGTGGTGGTGGAGGTGTAGGATTTAAGACGTTCTGGCTCGTCCATCTCAAATTGGGATGGATATTCCCTTGATTGTAATACCCACCTCTTTGACGGTATTGTTGAAAGGAAAAGACTTGTTTCTTTTCAGCAAAACAGTCTATAGCCGTGTGACCAGTTTCGCCACACCTCTTGCAAGTAATCATATCATCCTGCTGCAGCAAATGAACCGTCTGCTGCTTATCTTCAGCTTTCTTCTCCCATTTGTCAAGTCTGGCATTTAGTTTATCAAATTTTGCATCCAGACCTTCAGAGTCAATACTCGCTATCGTCCGTGTACCACTCCTCGGATGACCATATTCAGCACAATGGGTTGCCATCTCCTTAATCAGTTTCCAACCCTTATCATCATCTATTTCCTTCTGGAACCTCCCGTTTGACGCGGCATCTAGAATGGCTCGATGATCGTCATATAACCCGGTGTAAAACTGGTTACACAGAAACCACTGCTCGAACCCATGGTGAGAAACATACCTCACTAGCGTCTTGAATCGATCCCAGGACTCAAAGAGATTTTCATGAGCCGTTTGCTTGAAATTAGTAATATGACCCCTCAAAGCATTCGTCCTCTGTGGCGGAAAGTATTTCTTGTAGAAGGCCAGTGCGAGTGTGGTCCAGTCGGTAATACCCAACTCTTCTCGATTTAAATTCTTCAACCAGTCTTTGGCATTATTAGTGAGGGAAAAAGGAAACAAGAATTCCTTGATCTTGTCAGCTGTCACCTCTTTGGAAACCGGAATAGAAGAACAGTAGTCAGCAAAGGTCTCCATATGCTTCCTCGGATCTTCCCCAGCCACACCCCTATACTTATCCTGCTGGACAAGCTTGATATAAGACGGACGAAGATCGAAAGTAGTTCCATCTTCGTCCGTTGTAAGTTTGAATCCTTTAGGTATACATGCAGCTGTAGGCTCAGAGTGACTAGCAATATTAGGCATCTTTGCTGGAATGGTAGTCTCAACAGTTAAATCTTCCTCGAAAACGAAACTGTCAAAGACGGATTCAGAAGTACTCAAGTCTTCCTCCTGAATAGTCTTATCTAACCCTCTCTTCCTACGTAGGAAGGTTCTTTCAGGCTCCGGATCAGCTTCCACTAATTCGAGCCTTTGGGACCTGCTCATACACAACTTTAAAGAGAAAGATAAGAACAGTCTTAAGGAATTAGAAATTCCTTAAGACGAGAGAGAAATAAATAAACAGAAAATTAAATTGCCTCCCCGGCAACGGAGCCAAAATTTGATGTGGTCGTTATACACCAAAAATAAAACCTAAGTCTACTAACTAAGAAGATAGCGGAAGTAGGGTCGATCTCCACAGGGAGGAAACTTAATTAACTGAAATCTAAATCTGCAAGTAACAATCTGGGGGGTTTTGAAAACTGGTTTTAACTAACTAAATAAGATTAAAGGAAAGAGAAGTAAAAGATAGAAATAAATAAGAAATAAATCAGATAAGAGAGAAATATGCTAGGATTCGGTCTACTGCAGTATCGGCATCTATGGGTCAACTAAGTCAGTCAATCTATCAATGAGAAGGGCAATGGTTTTCTCCTCTCGGTCTCAAACTATCCTAGGGATTTTCCTAATTAACTCTCATCCTCTTAGGAGTCACCTATCAATTCTAAGCAAGCCTTCCCTTCCAATCTCTCGATCCAGGTCGAGGTTAACTACCTAGCCTAGTCTCCTGCGTATACTCATTCGACTAAACCTCAATTAAATTGCTTAGACTGATTCTCATATTCAAGACTAACTAAACTAATCTATCCTATCATACCTCTACTACAGTTTCCCTCATCCCAACATACAAGAGAATTAGCTACTCATGCTATTAACTATGCTAACAAAGACGATTGAACATATGACGTTAGACATAATAAAATCGCAATTAATAAGCATAGACAATAACGCGGCAATAATTAGGAAGAGAAACAATAATTAAGACTAAAGATTAAGAGTGAAAGAGAAAAGAAGAAGTTTACAATCTTAGCAAATCTGGCGTAAAGAACAAATCCTACGTCGATAAACCCGAATGCAAACCAAAGATAAAGTTCAGAAACTAAAGAAAGATTAATGTCTGCTAATTACTGAATTTAAAACTGAATAATAGTTGCTGAATAACTAATGACGTAAATAAGAGTCATATATAGTGTCTAACACGACTCTTAACCTAATTAACCTTATGGACTTAAAGCCCGTGATAGGATCTACTCGATCGAGGGAAATAACCACTCGATTGAGGACTTTATTCATGGAAATCAGTCGATCGAGCACTTTATCTACTCGATCGACCAACTGGTAAACGGCTTCTACTCGATCGAGCAAAGGAAGTTACTCGATCGAGGTCTTCTGGCTTCAACTCACCTCGATCGAGTAAATGCATAGTCGATCGAGGTCTTCTGGCATAGTACGTAGTAAGAGTCATGACTTTGGGCTTGATGATGAATGGTTTCACGCTTCCCAAGGCAAGAGCTCATGTCCCGATTCTTCCATTCCCTAAATGCATGCAAAGTGGACTGCTTTGGCTCGGTTTCTGCTACTACACAGCTTGTACCTACAAAATGGTAATGAAAGTACAAAGTAGCCAAATAGGGCCATATAGTGATATAATATCACTTAAATGACATAGAAATGCGTGCATAAATAGACTAGAAAGTCTATATAAAATACACGCATCAACAATCACTCATATGTTCCCCCTCCGTTTAGAGAACAAAGAAACTCCAACAACCGTAACCAATACAACAACAACAACTTCCAACAACTAAAAAATTCCCAACAACAACAAAATTTCCAACAACCTCCACCTCCATGTGAACAATCCAACTCTTCGATTGAGCAAATGCTAAGGAATATGGAAAATAAGGCAACACAACGTGAAGCAAATGCGGAGCAACAATTCAAACTCTTGAGATCCGACATTTCAAACGTCCAAGCCCAAGAAAGGAACTTTGATTCTTATTTGGCTAACCAAGGTCCTATCAACCTTCAAAAAGGAGATCAAATTTTCCCAATGCAAGGCTCTCACCCTAAGGATGGACCACCACACCACCAACAAGCACATGTGGTTGCCTTGAGGAGTGGGAAAGAGTTAGAAGATCCATACAAAGATTATGAGCATGAGCCAAAAAGAAAAAGAGATGTGATGAAAGGAGGAGTTGAGAGTCCACCTCTTTCACCAACAATTAGAGGCGAGACTTCCAAGAAAGGGAAGGTTGATGAACAAATTGTGGATGATGAGAACTTTGTGTTAGAGGAAGTGATTCTTGAAGAAGTGTAAAACAAAGAGAAAAAGAAAGAACCCAAGAGAAGTGATGACCCTAAACAAGCCCCACCTCCCAAAAAGCCTACATCCCTCCAATGCCATTTCCCCATAGAGAAAGAGCCAAGACCGAGGAGAAGAAATTCTCCAAGTTCTTAGAGATGTTGAAGAAGCTAGATGTTTCACTACCTTTCACTGAGGTAGTGACACAAATGCCCCTTTACACAAAATTTCTCAAGGATGTTCTCACCAAAAAGAGGGGTATTGGAAGTGATGGGATAGTAGCCTTAACCGAGGAATGTAGTGCGGTGTTGCTTAACCATATGCCAAAGAAGTTACAAGATTCGGGTAGCTTTTCAATTCCATGCATGGTGGGCAATGTGAACATTGAAAGAGCATTGTGTGACTTAGGTGCAAGTGTTAGCATCTTGCCACTTCCTATTGCTAAGAAACTCGACTTACAAGACATGATTCCTACTTCCATGACATTTCAACTCGCCGATCGATCGGTTCAATACCCTAGGGGTGTAATAGAGGATGTACCGGTAAAGGTAGGGAATTTCTACATACCGGCGGACTTTGTGGTATTAGATATTCCGGAGGATCAACAAACTCCAATAATACTTGGAAGACCCTTTATGGCAACCGGGGGATTAATGATCGATGTGAAGAACGGACGACTCTCTTTCAATGTTGGAGGCAATGTAATTGAGTTTTCCTTGACAGGTATCTTGTCTAAGCCAATGTTCGAAAGTGCTTACTCGGTGGATATTCTAGAAGATGTTATCCAAGATGCTAATGATCTATGTTCGGGGGAGTTTGATGAGGAGGATTATGAAGCTATACCACCACTCCTTGATGAAGATGAGGGTAAGAACCCTCCAAAGGTAGACCTTAAACCCTTACCCCCTCCCTTGAATATGCTTATCTTGATGAGGAAAAGGCACTTCCGGTGATTGTCAATGCTAACCTAGACCTTGATCAAAAAGAAAAACTTTTAAAAGTCCTTAAGATCAACAAAAAGGCACTTGGGTATAGCATTGACGACCTTGTGGGTATCGATCCTAGAGTGTGTATGCATCGCATTGCACTAGAGGATGGATACACACCTTGTGCCCAACCTCAAAGGAGATTGAATGATAAATTAAGGGAAGTTGTGAGAAAGGAAATTGATAAATTGCTTGAGGCCGGAATCATATACTCCATCTCGGGAAGCGAATGGGTGAGCCCGGTTCAAATCGTCCCTAAAAAGGGCGGTATGACCGTGGTAGAGAATGAGGGCGGTGAACTCATCTCCACCCGTCCGATCACGGGATGGAGAATGTGCATTGATTACCGAAAGCTTAATTCCGCCTCAATCAAAGATCATTTTCCTTTGCCTTTCATTGATCAAATGCTCGAGAGGTTGGCAAATCATGAGTATTTTTGCTTTCTTGACGGTTACTCCGAGTTTTTCCAAATTCCCATTCACCCGGATGACCAAGCAAAAACCACTTTCACTTGTCCTTATGGTGTCTTCGCATATCGGAGAATGCCATTTGGACTTTGCAATGCTCCCGGGACATTTCAAAGAGCCATGATGTCCATATTTTCTAAGTATATTGAGAAGTCTATGGAGGTGTTTATGGACGATTTTAGTGTCCATGGGACCTCATTGGATGATTGTTTGAAGAACCTCTCTCAAGTACTCCAAACTTGCATCCAATTTAACCTTGTGTTGAATTGGGAAAAATGCCACTTTATGGTACAAGAGGGAGTTGTTCTTGGTCATGTCATTTCTAAAAAAGGGATCCAAGTGGACAAGGCAAAAGTTGAGGTGATTGAGAAACTTCCCCCACCCACAAATGTCAAGGGTGTGAGAAGTTTCTTAGGTCATGCGGGTTTTTATAGGCGTTTTATAAAAGACTTTGCAAAAATTTCCAAACCCCTAATCTCACTTCTTGTCAAAGACACTCCCTTCATATTTGATGATTCTTGCCATGAGAGCTTTTGTAGGTTGAAACAAGCTTTGATATCGGCTCCAAACGTGCAACCTCCCAATTGGGACCTTCCTTTTGAGGTTATGTCCGATGCTAGAGACTTTGCCTTGGGCGCGGTTTTAGGCCAAAGGCACGAGAAGAAGCTTCATGTTATAGCCTATGTGAGCAAGACCTTGGACAATGCTCAATGCAACTACACCACCACGGAGAAAGAGATGTTGGAGGTGGTGTATGCATTTGAGAAATTTCGGCCTTATCTTCTTTGCTCTAGGGTGATTGTTTTCACCGACCACACCTCCATCAAGCACCTTATGGTGAAAAAGGAGGCCAAACCAAGATTGATTCGTTGGGTGTTACTTCTACAAGAATTTGATATGGTGATCAAGGATAAAGCGGGTGCCGAGAATGTTGTTGCGGACCACTTATCGAGATTAACCCAAGAGGATAGAGGAGATGTAGAGGATGGGGTTCCCATTAATGAGTGGTTGCCCGATGAAACTTTATTGGCAATGCTCGCTACCGACCCTTGGTATGCGGACATCGCAAAATTTCTATGCTCTAATTTCATTCCGGGAGATTTCAACCACCAAGCTAGGAAGAAGCTTAGGTATGAGTCCAAGAGGTATGTGTGGGAGGACCCGTATCTTTATAGAAGATGTAATGATGGGATTTACCGGAGATGTGTCACTCATGAGGAAGGACGAGCTATCCTACAAGCTTGTCGTTCTACCACATATGGAGGCCACCTATCTACCTCAAGAACTCAAGCTCGGGTCCTTCATTGTGGATTCTATTGGCCATCTATATTCAAGGATGCTTATGCCTTTGTTCACTCTTGTGACTCTTGTCAAAGGAGGGGAAACATTGGAATAAGAGATGAGATGCCCTTGAATAGCATCTTGGAAGTTGAGTTGTTTGATGTTTGGGGAGTGGATTTTATGGGACCGTTTCCTACCTCATTTGGCAACCACTACATCTTGGTTGCGGTAGATTACGTGTCCAAGTGGATATAAGCTATTGCCGCTCCCACCAATGACTCAAAAGTGGTGACCAAGCTATTCAAGGATTATATTTTCCCAAGGTTCGGTGTCCCGAGAGCCGTGATTAGTGATGGAGGTTCTCATTTCATCAACCGCACCATCTATGCTCTACTAAAGAAGTATGGGGTTAGGCACAAGGTCGCACATGCCTATCATCCTCAAACAAATGGGCAAGTGGAGGTGTCCAACCGACAAATCAAGGCAATTCTAGAGAGTGTAGTGACAAAGTCTAGGAAAAAATGGAGCACGAAGCTCAATGACGTGCTATGGGCATTGAGGACCGCCTACAAGACCCCCCTAGGCACCACGCCCTACCGTTTGGTCTTTGGGAAATCATGTCACTTACCCTTGGAGTTGGAGCATAGAGCTAGGTGGGCTTTGAAGGAGCTTAATTACAACATGGATATCGCGGGCAATAAACGATTCTTGTAAATGATAGAGCTTGATGAACTTCGAATGGATGCCTATGAGAATGCAAAACTTTACAAGGAAAAAACCAAGCAATGGCACGATTCAAAGATCGTGAGGAAGGAAATTAATGTTGGAGACAAGGTCCTATTGTTCACCTCAAGATTCCAACTGTTTCCCGGAAAGTTGAGGTCTCATTGGTCGGGACCCTTTGAAGTGGTAACCGTCTACCCATATGGCTCATATGAGTTGAAAAACAAAGTCGGTGAATGCTTTAAGGTCAATGGCCAACGGGTCAAATACTATTATGAAGGGCTACCGATTGAGGAGAAGAATGAAATGGATCTTGAAGACCCCCCTCTCTTTGGGGATGAGTAGTTCTTAAACCCAAAACTCGGGTTTGGTGGAGTCCCCAAACAACCACCACCTTTTTTTGTAAATATTGCATGCATTTTAGATTAGACCTTAGTTACATTTGGATTTATGCTTCAACTTGTGCAACTTTGGATTCGGTGATGGGATCGTGTTGGTTTGTATGAAGTTTGTGTCGTGAGGAAAGTGGGACCCTCCTTTTCTTAGCCTTCGTCCCGACTCGGTTTGAAAGCAGAAAAATCGAATCTCGGGGCTAAGTAAGGAAGTCGATCTAGGGAAAATGTCAAAAACAAGGAAAATCATTGAAAACACGAAGAAATGGGCCTCAGCCGGTCGACCGGCAGCCGGTCGGCCTGATCGGCTGAGACCCTCTGCTCATTTTTGGTTATAAGTGTGGATGAAAAATGAAAGGGGGGTGCGAGCCGGTAGGCCGGTAGCCGGCCAGCCGGCTGGGACCACCCCATATAAAGAAAAATTGAAAAAGTGGTGAGCAGAGGCGTCCAATCCGGTCGGCCGGCAGCCGGTCCGCCGGCTGGGACTCATATATCACGGCAAATATTTGGATTATTGAAGAGGAGAGAAGCTCCAGTCGGTCGGCCGGCAGCCGGTCCGCCGGCTGGGAGCAGTTAGTGATGAAGAAGTGTTTAGGAAATAGAGGGGAAGGAAGCTCAGCCGGCTGAACGGCAGCCAGTCGGTCAGACCGGCTGAGGTCATCTAATATGTCAACTGAAAAACGCGAAAAAAATCCTAAGGCAAATGGGCTGAGCCGGGTGGCCGGCAGCCGGTCGGTCTGACCGGCTCAGGCCCACTGACCGAGTATATGCTCCCCTTTACCCCTTATTTTCCTTCACCCTTATCCATTTTCTAAAAATTCATATTCTCCCTCTAAAATTTTCTCCCACTAAAATCCTCCATAAATCACCCAACTCCATACTCACCTTCACTACACTACCCACCCTTATCTAAACCCTTAGCTTTATTTATCGCCATGTCTGCGGCACGGAAAAGAGCGGCCAACAACGCGAGTCCCGACCCCGACTTTCCGGGTCTCGAATTTGCCTCCATACCCCAAAAAGGTAAATTCGTATTGTTTAAACAACGCCCCCTCCACAATACTCGTTTCATTCATCGCTCAACTATGCGATCGCTAGGGTTAGATAAAATTACCTTTGAATTGTTTACCGGGGTGGGTATGAAGAGGATGTACGACAACCATGAGAAAACCTCCCCCCGCCTCACTTGGGAATTTCTAAGCTCCCTAAATGTTACCAAGGACCGAAACTCTAAGGTGGAATCCTTGCAATTCCGGCTTCTCAACCGGGATTATAACTTTTCCTAGGAAGAATTCGCTAAACATTATGACCTTGACCCGGCCCCCTCCCATAAACCACCTGCGAACTATGATTTGGGGAGGGTATGGAAGGCCATATCGGGGATAGATGAGGCGAGGGGGGTGAAGAGACCGGCGAATGCGGTCCACAATGCCGCCATGGTTTATGGTTTTACTATTTTTGGGCGGGATGAGCCGCATAATTTCCAAACCCCGGACCTTGAGATTCTAGGGTTCTATCTCTTCACCCGACCCCATGTATTTAAAGCTTGCGTTGCTCACCATTTCGTCGTACATTTGGCCCGTCTTAGCAACTCACCGGCGGGTACCTCGGCGATAGTGGTGGGTGGCATCATCACCTACCTTGCCAAATGCCTCACCCGGGCTTTGCCCGGCGTTAACTTTCTCCCGGGTGATACTTACTTGACCTCCGACTACATCCAATACTCCTTGAAGTGGATCAAGAAAAGCCCCCTTGATGACAAAAACTATTGGCAAGTCAAGGTAAGCGGGGTAGAGAAAAATTAGGTCCCGCTTCCCAATGCTCAAAAGATGAAAATCGTGAGGGATTCTCCTCACTTCCTCCTTGAAATCGAGGCGGAACCGGAACAAGAGCCCGACACAACCGAGGCCCCCCGAGTTTTCGGCCATGACCGACAACGTCCCACTACCTTCTCCCTACAATACAACCAACCACCACCCTTCTTCCAAACCGGTACTAATTTTGGGGCCTTTCAACAAGGCCAAGGATCTACTAGCCAACCTCCACAACAATTCCCACTTCCCGACTCACTTGTTGAGTTCATGGCGAATGTAAACTTGGGCCTCCAAACGGCCGTCGAGGATCGGCAAGAGCTTCACCGGAAGCTCGATCGGGTCTACTACGACCAATCGGTGGCTCAATTCCCCGTTTACGATGATTTCATGAGACGGGGATACAACCACCAATCCGGCCTTCGCCCTCGCTTCTACCTTCCTCCCGATGGAGGATATGCGACCCACGACAGCTCCTTAGCCTACGGTGACATTCGTGTTACCCAAGATTATTGGAGTGATACTATCTTTCCGCCCCCACCCACGCATGACGAGGGCAATGATGCCCATTGGTACGGGGCTCCTCCACACAACTCGGGGGAAGTTTTCATCACGGGAGATGGGACGGTGGTGGGTGAGGACCCGACTATGGGTGGTGCCTTCCTTGGAGGACCCTCCATGCCCTTGAGCACGGGTGACGAAGAGGGAGGGAACACCGAGTCCGGTGGAGAGTCCGAGTGAAGAAGGTTGGTGATGCTCCCATTTCAAAATCCAAAATGACAAGTATGATCCCTAAATCCAAATATTTTCATGCATTTTACATTTCCGCATGCATTTAGTTACTTGTAATTTATTTTCGATTAGGACATCTAGTTGCATTCATTTAGGTTGCATTAGAATTTAATTATGTAATATATCGTCACATATAGGATTTGAATCCACGTTGAGAAAAAATCAAAAACATGTTATTTATTTTTTCAAAAAAAAAATCCTCAAAAAGAACAAAAACACGTTCATTTGATTTTCTCATTCTTCTCTTAGCACTTGGACATTGAGGACAATCTTCGGTTTAAGTGCGGGGAGGGAAATATCCATTCTTGTACATATTTGTAAATTTTGTATATGCGTGATGAAAAATCTCAAAGAAAATTTCAAAAAAATCGAAAAATCTTCAAAAAAATCCAAAAATATTGCATTGTATATATTTGTTTTTGTCTAACAAGTGATGTAGGCACACATGGAGCATTTGAAACAATAGGAGAATAGAAACCGCTTGGTATACTCTTTCCAACTATTTTCTCCTTTTTCCTCTCTTTTCGCTTATTTTGATTAATATGGAGGAGAACGGGAAATTGTTGATGAGGATGTTCCTCGGGAACTTGATGTGTGTTGCTTATGTGCTGCTAGTTTAGACAGTGTTGCATATCTATTTGATTGTTATTAGGAATTAGAATTGCATCCCGTCACATGTGAATAATTGTTTGTCGTTTTAATTTTGCCTTGCATTGAGTTTGTAAATATTTTGAGCAAAATGTGGTCTATAAAGGGAACATGATGCCCCAATGATGAGATTCTCTTAACCGTGTCTTCCCCCTTCTAGTGGCTTGCACCTCTTTGACCCCCTTTGTTAGACACCCGGGGAGTAGAGTTAACCCAAAGGCCATGGACCGCCTTGTGAGACCAAGTAGACTGTAGGCTAGACCTAGACTTCGACAAAGCTACTTACATGTGAGACCTAGAGCCTCCTTTAGACCGGTGCATTCATACCCGGTCTCAATAGGTTGTGAGTAGGCTCCTTGCGTGACATGTCACATCTTCACGCACAAGTGTGTCGTTCTTTCCTTAGGTCGCGAGATGTATTCCTCTTTGTGTGCATAAATTGAAACAATTCGTTGCCTATAATTTTTTAGCCTCACATTGCCATATAAGCCTACTTTCAACCCTTTAGATTAGGACCAACTTTTGCATCCCCTTTGAGCTTTAGCCTTTCATTTGGCATTACTACATATACCAACTACATCCCATAAACAACCTTCCTTGATCAAGAAAGTTGTCACTTTGTTTTTGGTGTTTTGAAAAGGGAAATTTGTGTCCTATTTAGTGAACTCGAGCTAAGTTCATTTGAGTTGAAATAATTGGTTTATATTTGGCTTTGATTTTGAATAAAGAGGTTTTATAAAAGCAAAAACAAAATACAAAAGAAAGAAAAATACAAAACAACAAAAAAATCACTTCATATTTATTTATTTCATGTTTTGCAAGAGAAAAAGTCAAGCAACACTCCTTATCCATCATTAAGCGAGTAGAAAAAGACGTTGCAAAATAAATGGGGATTTGATGTTTTTCCAAGTGAATCGGACTTTCAAGTTTGATATTTTCATTTGTTGTAATAATTTGGGAGAAATGGAATTTTGGACAATTTCTTGATTTGTAACTCCACATCTCCATAACGGTGCTTGCACCAACCCCGTTTCGAGCCACTACCTATCCCCGCTACAACCCTTGTTTCACCTTATGTGCTTTACTATCTTTACATCTCATATGCGACCATATAGGAGAGGATTACACATTAGATTGCGGGCATGTCTCACAAGTCGAGTAGTTTAGTGGTTTTGGTTACTTTTTGTCACAAAAATCACCCGTTCTTTAAATGAGTGACGAGTGAAAACCGTGAGGAATTCGGTAGTCTAAGTTCTCTTAGTCATGGGTCGCATTTGGTTGAATCTCGAGTCGTGTCTTGTTGGCTTTATACGGTTGACTTTGCCTCCCTTTTGGCCGCCTTTGAATTCGTTTTATTGGAATTTGGGGGTCATACTCGGGTTGCTTGAGCCATGATTAGGGGGTTGACACCTCGTTGAGACTCTGAGACGGTATCTCACGAACTAGACCTTTAGTTATTTGAACGAAACCCAACCGCTTAGATGAGGAAAGTGGTTGTTGTTTTGATTGATGCATCTTTTATGTCATTTACATGCTTAATCTTGGATGCATCTAAATTTTTCCGCAAGCCCCCACTTGCCTTACAAGAAAGTACATACCTCAATTTATTTCGTTGTGAGTTGAAGGGACGGACAAGGCCCGTTAATTGCCTTTCATCGGATTTTAGTAGTTTAGTTTAGCTTAATTAAATAAGTGTCTTGTTTTTGTCCACTTACTTACTCGGGGACGAGTAATGTTTAAGTGTGGGGAGGTTTGATATATGATTATTTTAGACCATTTCCTCTCTTTATTTTCTTATATTTCATCGCATTTAGTTTTGTTCGGCGTCGGTTTTATCGTATTTTGGCCCTCATCTCGTAAACTCGCATACTATTTAATTCTGTCTCAATTCATAGGAAATATGTCAAGACAAGGACGAGACGGGATGAGAACCGAGAAACCGTCACAAAACTAAACACAATGAAGAAAGGAAGAAAAGGAGAGGAAGAAGAGGAAACAAGGGTCTCAGCCGGCCAAGCCACCGGCAGCCGGCCAGCCGGCTGAGCACCCAAAATCCCCACAAAGAAAGGAAGAAAAGGAGAGAAGGAGCAGAGGGGCTCAGTCGGTCCAGGCCACCGGCAGCCGGCTGGCCGGCTGAGCACCCCAATCACCTCAAAGCAAAACTCAAAATTGGAATATAGCAGAGGGGCTCAGCCGGTCAAGCCCACCGGCAGCCGACCGACCGGCTGAGACCTATCTAACATGAAGAAAATTGAAGTTTAGGGTCAGAGGGGCTCAGCCGGTCCAAGCCACCGGCGGCCGGTCGACCGGCTGAGACCCCTACTCCGCATTTCCACCTTCCCTTCTTATTTTGAACCCTCCATTCCACCAACCTATATATACCCCTCTCCTAATTTATTTTAGACACACAACCCTAGAAACAAAAACCCTACATTTTAGCTTTCAATATTCCTAATCATTACTCTAATCCTTTGATAATTAGCACTAATTACTTTAGTTTTCTACTTAGTTATCTTTAGATCTAGTCTTTCCTTTAGCTATTTTTGAAGAATTGGGTTGTAATTTGAAGACAAGAGGAGACTCT
Source organism: Heliosperma pusillum (assembly GCA_022085475.1). Classification (NCBI taxonomy): domain Eukaryota; kingdom Viridiplantae; phylum Streptophyta; class Magnoliopsida; order Caryophyllales; family Caryophyllaceae; genus Heliosperma; species Heliosperma pusillum. The sequence goes on along the minus strand of JAIUZE010007423.1, from coordinate 18,284 downwards.
TATTTGATTATTAATCCAAGTTTCATCATTTATTACAAGTTTTGGTATAATTCCTCATCTTTATTTTATTACTTGTCTTTTAATTACTTGTTCTTGTTTATTTAATTAGTTTTCATGTTGAACATGCCTTCTCTTGTTTATTTCATATCAAAATATCCATCTTTAATTTTTTCTTCATTAGTATGAGTGAGTAGTGTTAGACTAGGGGAAGATGGGGGATTTAATGTAAGTTTATGGGTTGATTATGGTAATTGGGCGTAAAGATTAAGTCTTTCGGTAGTCTACTTGTTTTGTGCATACAAGGTGTTTGTTGAAATGCTTGAATGAGTAATTTGAGTTTTTCTTATGTTTTATTGCTAGTTTGAGTGAGAGCTTGGACTTGTATTGTTATTGTGTGTGTGTTGGATGTTTAGGGAGAGGTTAGGGCGAGAACCCAATCGAACCTTAGACTAGGGCTCGTCTCGCATCGAGAGGTGGAGGCTTGTCTTTTAATCCGTCTTACACCGAGAGGTGGAGACATGTTTAGACTATCTTTAGACTAGTCCTAACCCCCACCATAATTGACCCATACTTACTTTAATGAACCCATCAACCCTAGTTCCTTTTAATTATTGTTTTACATCGCATATTTGCCTTCTTGTTAGCCTAGTTTATCGTTAATCCTCTTCAACTTGCTATTAGCTAGAACTAAACTAGAACTTGATTAAACCGCCTTAGAACCATAATTACCGTCCCTTGGGATACGACCCTTGCAATACCCAACGATAACTCGTTCGCTACCGAGGTTAAGTAAAACTCCATCAGCTAGCGAGCATTGGACTTGACGATTCACCCATAGACGTTCTTAGCTAGTTTACTAAACAACTTTTATGTTTGACAACGTTTTGAGAGACTACGTCTCTTTGTAGTATTTTATACTTTAGTCGGTGTTTATTTGACATTCCTCGTACTCTTCCTTTGGCATGTAAAAAGTTTCAAAAATATCGTGTTTCCCGCTATATAAATTGCATGCTTGTTATGTTTTATTTCCGCTATCGCGAGGGTTGTCACACCAATACCGCTATATACAAGTAACCCATACATTTACTCACCCCGCAACATATTCTTAATAATCTAACTCACAGTACAATTTCACACTCATGCTTCAATCATCGTTTATCTATCGGTACATCTCTACCATGGCATATCACGAGTTCACCTGACTTTCTAGTAAGTAACACTTCATTAACATAGACATTTACTTATCTAAAATAAGCGCTAACACATACCACTTCACATACCAACTCGCATACAAGCTACATACATGCATACATTCCATACTATCAAACACACCATGCATACACACTTCCCGACTCTTTTAACCATCTGTGGCGTTTGTGGCTTAAGTGTATTAGGGCCTGTATTCTGAAGTAAGGGAGCCTTCTCACCCAAAATCAATGAAAATTATAAAATCAACGATTTTATTAAATTACCCATTATGATAAAATTCAAGGTGTTACACCCGCTCATCGCAACGAGTGAACCCGGCTCATTAATGTGCACATTTCCCTTGTGACGGGAGCCAGAAGAGGCGAGACCTGAGGGTGGAAACATCTCCCTAAAATGGTCCACGATATCAATCATAATCATATCATAACAACAACACAATCATCATCATAATCGTTCATCATAATCATCATCAACAATCAATGAAGCAATCAATATACAAATGTACTGAGTCTAGCTCTAGCAATTCCACACGCAACCACCTACATAAGCACAAGAAACATCGCTATCGACACCTACAGTAAATGATATAATCCTATAGCAATTATGGTCACCAACGCTAATACTAAACATAAGGGTAGTTAATTACCTGGCTAGATCTATCATCCCCTTTGGTGTTGTATCCTGACTCGTCGTCCCGCTGCCACGCTGGTCTACTAGGCGAAGGATTCTTTAAGGTGAAACATGGATGTAGCGTCTATTGATCGAATACGAAAGAGGGGGGGGGGTGAATTGAGTATTAAAAACTAGCCCCAATTTTTCGATTTATATGATATGTAATTAATTATTTGATTCTATAGATTAAAATCAACTAATTAATTAATCAAAGTAATATGCAAATAACAAAATAATGAAAAGGAGAGAGAGTCACACGTGATTTTTGAAGTGGTTCAGTTTCACAAGTCGAAACCTACGTCCGCTATTCTCGATTAATAGTCTTTAGTACCTTTCTCCGGCTTACAAAAATTATCAACCCACTCGTATAATCAACAATGATTCTAACTCAAAGTGAGTATCGCTAAATACTCTATACTATCTTACGTTAATAAGAAAGTACAATATAACTCACAAGGAGTCTCGTTAAAGAATAAGTAAAATTATGTGATGTACGATTATCCAATAACGTATTTCACGGGAGCGATTGATAGAGAATGATGCACGACTTTTTCGAAAACAAACAATAAAGATAATAAATATTTTGCTCAAAGTTTGCTTTAAATTCTTTTTTTGGTGCAAATGTAAGTATGAATTAGAATAAGGCCCATGGCCATGCATTACAACGTTCTCATAGACTGTTACAATCAATCAAAACTACTTGCAAATAAACTGTCTACCCATCTAAATTTACATTAGTTCCTTATCCCTACACCAATTATACTCCTCTTGTTTCAGCTTTCCTAGGTCTAGCTGCATCAATCAAGTTCTTGCCTGGCATCTGATCTCCTGCAGTAGTCTCTCAGGCCTGATAACATAAGAGCCCAGTCTGCATTTGTTCCTACACATCCAAATACCATAATAGACAGCTACCACCAATGACCAATATATCTTCCTGATAAAACCTGAGGTTTGCCTCATTCTGATCAGTACAGCAGGTGAGTGATCTCCTCTAGGATTAATCTGAGTCCATTCAGTTAGACATTCGTAGCATTTCCTTGCAAAACAGCATTCCTGAAAAAGATGTTTATGATCTTCAATATTATTCTCACATAAGTAACAATAATCTCTACCTGTGTAACCCATTCTCAGCATTCTATCAAGAGTGAGTAGTCTATCTTTTATTGCCAGCCAGAATATGAAACTGTGCTTTGGAATGTTCATTCTGTTCCACACAGTACAACACCATGGATCTCTAGAGTCTGTATCCCCAGCCAGCCAATTATAGCCTTTCAAAATAGTATAACTATCAGCATCCTCCTGCCACTTACCTGCTATAAACCCATCCTTAAAGGTGTCTTTGACTGCACAAATCTTCCTCCAAGCCCAAGAACTTGAGCTACTAGGAACATAAGTGAGCCAATTCCTCCCTTTCAGATAAATATTATCTACCCATTTTATCCAAAGGTGATCTTTCTTTATAACTATCCCCCAAGCAAGCTTGCCCACAGCAGCTACATTCCACAACCTGCTATCAAACAGACCCATACCTCCATTCTCTTTGCTCTTACATAGGATATTCCAAGAAATAAGAGGTGCCTTAGAATATGTCTCCTCCCCTTCCCAAAGAAAATTCCTACACATTGCCTTAAGTTTATCAAGAACCCCCATAGGCAGAATAAATATTTGTGCCCAGTAAGTATGAATTGTACTCAGAACAGATTTTACCAATGTAAGTCTTACAGTATAAGAAATCTTCCTCTTATTCCAACCCTTGATCCTAGCAGCCATGTTTTCAACCAACACATTACAATCATTCTTAGACAATCTTTTATGAGAAATATTCACTCCAAGATATTTAAAAGGTAGGCTTCCTTTGGTGAATCCAGTATTGAGCAGAATGAATTCATCAATCTCCTTATCCACCCCATTAATAATTAGATCAGACTTATCATTTTTAATCTGTACACCAGAGGCCTTAGAAAAACTCTTGAAACCCTCAACAATCATAAAGATGGACTTAATGTCTCATTTACAAAAGATGAGCAAGTCATCAGCAAACATCAGATGATTAAGCTTAAGACCTTTGCAGAGATGGTGGAACTTAAATCCAGGCATGTTACCTATTAGCTTTATAATTCTACTCAGGTACTCCATACACAGAGTAAAAAGTAAAAGGGAGAGGGGGTCCCCCTGCCTCAGACCTCTCTTCCCTTGGAAATACCCATGGGAGATTCCATTTAAAACAATAGAATATGAAGTAGTAGTAATACATTGATGTATCAAATGAATAAAATGGTTAGGAAAATTCAGATTCTTAAGCACTCTCATAACAAAAATCCACTCAATAGAGTCATAAGCTTTTCTGAGATCCACCTTTATCATGCACCTGGGGGAAGAGTTTTTCCTATTATAAAGTCTAACCAAATCTTGACTGATGAGTATATTCCCCATGATACTCCTCCCTTTGATGAAGGCAGATTGGGAGGGACTGATAATACCAGGGAGAACTTTAGAAAGTATATCACAAAGCAGTTTAGAAATGATTTTGTACAAAGTGTTACAACAAGCTATAGGTCTGAAGTCTTTAACATTCACAGGATTCTCCTTTTTAGGTAAGAACATTACATTAGTAGCATTAAGTTGTTTAAGCAACTTTCCTGATTTGAAGAAGTCTCTGACTGCCAAACAAATGTCCTCTCGAATGATCTCCGAGCTAGACTTAAAAAAGCAGCTAGTATAGCCATCAGGACCAGGACTTTTATCCACAGCTATAGAGTCAACAGTCCTCTTAATTTCCTCCACAGAAGAAATAGTACATAGGCCAGCCCAGTCCTCCTGCAATACTCTAGGTCCCTCTCTCATGATATAAGGGAAGAAATCTGAAGTATTGGCACGAGATCCCAAAATACCTTGATAATATTCCTCAAAAGCCTTATGAATGTCCTCAGGTTCATCTTAAATATCTCCATTTATACCCTCAATTCTGAACACCTTATTTTGGATTTGCCTTTGTTTGATAATCTTATGGAACATAGCAGTATTGGTATCACCATCCTTCGCCCACTGGCATTTAGCTTTTTGCCTAAAAAAATCCTGTTTTGCCTTAGCTAGCATTCTATAGCTGATCCTAGTTTTGAGCTCCTTATCCATGAGATGATTGAGATGGAAGGAGTATTTATAGAGATGGCAAGTCTGACCTGACCCGAGTGACCCGACCCGAAACCCGAGCAAAACCGACCCGACCCGAGAATACTGCAACCCGAAACCGACCCGACCCGACCCGATGACGACCCGTAACCCGTTGACGACCCGAAAATCAGTGACCCGAACCCGACCCGAACCCGACCCGACATTGACCCGACCCGATATTGACCCGATTAAATTGACGCTCTGACAATTATTAACCTTAATAATGATCAAAATGAAAGTGATTTATTGTTTAAATTGATATGTTTGACTTAATAATGAATTAATTAAACCAAATAATAATTTAAAACTAGATTTAATGGAAAAATATTGAAATATTGCGAAACAATAATCGCACCCGATTACGACCCGACCCAAACCCGACCCGACCCGATGTATCATTTGACCCGAAAATGACCCGACCCGATAACGACCCGAACCCGACCCGACCCGACCCGAAAGGGTTGTCTGACCCGATACGACCCGAACCCGATACGACCCGAACCCGATACGACCCGAACCCGACATGACCCGACCCAAACCCGACCCGACTGACCCGATTGCCACCCCTAAGTATTTATAATAGAAGCATAAGAGATATAAAATCTAAAACCCTAGCTTTGTCTTTAAGAAATATATTTATCTTCAATATCTTGATATATTATTGCTTCATCTTTTAGAAAGATATTTATCTTTAATATCTCAAAATATTGTTGTAAAGATATTATTAGAATCTTAGGTTGATGCAAACAAGGAAACGTGCCATAGAGGCCGAAATCCTTATCACACAAAACCCTAGGTGTTTACCTATGAGCACGCAACCCTAGGTGGCACAACCACTAGGTGGGTTTGTTAGGTTAACAACAAATTGAGATAGAATATATTAGAAACCCTAGGTAGCATGACAACTCATAAGTTGTATTATTAACCAATAGAATCTCATAAATACATCATCTATTAAAACTTTTGATAAATATAAAAATACTCTTTCTCTTTTTGAAAACATTTAAAATATTTATTTCCAAAATCATGCATCAACTTTTATCATCCAAAGTTATAGGTTAAAGCTATAACTTTGAACTTTAGTATGTAAAGTTATAAGTGAGTCATAACTTTACAAACTTAAAATCAGTCTAATGGAATAGTTACCGAATGACGACCTATACTATCTAATTTTCACAAAGATCTTCAATATACGAATCATCGCTTTATCTTGATCACAAAGACCCTCCATCTTGAGTCTTGTATTATTTGAAGTAGATCTTGCTTGAATTGTTTCTTCAATGTATTAACCAAGGTAGCTATAACTTTGCATATAAACTTCCAAATTTATACCTCAAGCTTCTATAACTTTGTCTCACCGAAATCTTCAAAGTTATGCCTTAAGCTCCTATAACTTTGATCTTCTTTCTTGTAATTGTTGTTAGCTATGATAAGACTAAAACACACAATTACATGCATATGATATATCAATTAAAGCACATTATCAAATAAATACATGTCATTATCAAAACTATAAAATAGGTCCAACAATGGATAAAGGTAGGGAAATGCAAGGATAGTTAGATTTAGGTTTAAGGGAAATAGGAAATGATTTTCGGGAAATAAAATGGTTTAAGTCGCAACCTCCGCGTGTTATATACTTAACACGTCCACATCCGTGACACTCGATCAAGTATCGCAATCACTCAGCCGAGTACACTTAGTCGGGCGAGTGTATCCCATACTTGGCCGAGTACACTAGATCGACTAGCATAATGCTCCCCATATCATTCCCCACGAGGAATTCAACAAGGGCAACGGTTGGTCAACGGTCGGTCAACGGGTCTATAAAGGGCATGTATTACAGTTAATCTTAGAAAGGCGATGAAACATACTTAAACTTTCACAAGACGAGCAAACATGTTAATGTCGTTAGTACATCGAAAAAAACGATGAATTAAAAGTAAATAAAAGAAGTAAAGGGTAAGATTGTTTGCACCCTCAACCCACATGTAAATCGAGACACCGTCTTGGAGTCAAGCACGGTTGTTGTATATAAATTTCAAAAGATTAAGTGTACATATTCGACAGTTTTTATTTTCAAAATTGTAAACCCGTAGGATTTTGAAAGGTTGTGTAGAAACTCAGTTTCTGACTTCATTTTGGTCGATTTTCAATCAAAAATATGTTTTAGATGTTAGGTTCATATACCTACACCTAAGACATTTCTTAAGTAATATTAACTAACTCTTTAATTAGTTTCAAGATCTAGTTACATGCTAACTATTTAAATCGAAATAGAGAAAGAAAATATGTTCCTCACATTGAGTTTCTATTGAGTATGGGCACAAGTACAAGACACCTTCTTGTACTTGTTCTTGAGCTTAAGGATATGTGGATGAACTTCTTAGTTTCAAGTATAGGAACTCTCCCTAGTGATGCACCTAGACTATCCTTAATCACTTGTTTATTGTTATACTAGAACAACAAACAAGATCCCCTTAAACCGAGTACGAGACACTCCAAATTTCTACCTTAAAAACTTGAGTTCAAGCTACAAATACAAGTTCTAAGAAACTTCTAAAGTTTCTAAGTATATTGTGATTTCTAGTAAGATGTTGTAGTAGTAGAATAATGAGATTAACTAGAGATTAAACAAGAGGAAAACATCCTCTTATTTACCTCACAAAGCCGGCACCCCCTTAGGAAGGGAGGGCATACTTTAGCTTTTTATCTTAACAAGGTGGTAGGGTGGCTATAGGTATATAGGGTAGTGATCATTATGTTTATGCCGTAATTAGAACAATTAATCAAAACATAAACTCCACCCCATGCCCTACCAAAACCGGTGCACCCATGTTAATATGGGTGTCCATTTTATTTTGTGATTTTTTCAATTGTCACATATGTGACATGTGACATGTGGCATGTTATCTTATCTTATAATTATGTATTTAACTAATTTAAATACAATTTCATGTCTAATAAATTAAACTTAACATTTTAAGTAATAATTTATGATCACACATATATAAAATGGGTCATCTCATATTTGGTTTATATGATCTACAATTAATTGTAATTATGATAAACCAATCATGCTTATCTCAAATGTTTCATAAACATTAAGCATTATAATATAACAATTATATTTATTGAATCTTATTTAATCCTATTACAATAAGATATATTTCTCACTTGTAAACTTTTTTTGTTTAAGGGATTAATTAATCTATATCGTTATACAATTAATTAATATTCTTGATTATGGAATCGTCCTTTCGGTGTGACCTCAAGGGATCAACTGATCACCACCGTTAAACGACAGTAATGTCAAACTCTAGTAAGCCAATCATTACCGATTAATGTGGATCAGTTGACTATAATGTTAATCATCCCTTTGTATTCTTGTTAATGAGATTTAATTAAGTGGTCGCACTATTGTTGAGGACACTTACTCCAACATTAGAATCATGGAAGAATCTATTTTTTGAATATGTAAACATGTTATGGTCTTTCTAGGTGGAAGTGTGGTTGATTTAATGAAGCAGAAAAGTCGCGCACAACAGTAATAAAAACGAATAAAGATGTAACTTAATGACTCGATTTTCGTCTAAGTTAAAGTGCCCTCTCCCTCTGAAGACTTTGTGGCGAAGTCGGGCCTTCGCACCAATACCGGTGGGTAGCCTCGGCTTGGTCGAAACGAAGCAGCACAGGAAAGTGTGTGTTCTTGCTCGATTTTTCTGACTGTTTTAGGGTGGTTATGGAGGAGTCCTAGTTCTCTGTAGAGGAAAAGGATGGAGAATTGTGAAAGTTTTGTTAATTGATCATGGAAATACCGAGTGATATACTCGATTTTTAGGCAAGGATTGTGTAAGATATTTTGTGATCTTTTTTTGCTCTTTTTTTGTGGATATTTTGTGAGAATCTTCTACTCTATTAGATGGTGGGATAATTAGGAAAAGATATGACAAGATAATGAAATAATGAGAGTCAATGAGAGAGTGTATGTGGACATGTATTGAGCTCGGGTACATGGCTACTGCCACTCGATTTTTCGATGGGTCTGTTAGGGTTTGGGAGATTATTTGCTTGAGGAATAAGCAAGGGTTATTTAGTATTGTATGTAGCTTTTGGATAGGAGTGAATGGATATCGATTTTGATAGGTACAAATACGTCGATGGAGCTACAAGGGGACTCGGGTTGAGCTGGGAGCGCGGGGAAGTAAGTTGGCGAGGGAGTTCGAAAATGGGCTAAAAAAGAGGGATTTGGACGAGGCTTTGTGTAAGGACCCGCCAAAAGTACCGGACCTTGACACTTTGTGTGGGAGTTGCATGGGGATGTGAGCCAAGGGTTAGGTGGAAATTGTTCGATAATCGTGTCCAAACCAAGCTTGAAATGAGCTAGCTATCGAACTCGAAATCACTTTTTAAAACTTATGTTTGAAATCGCTTTTAAAACGTCGTTTAAAAGAAATACGACATGGTCAATGAACACTACGTAAAATTGACTTAACGAAGCCGGGTTTAATAAAACTTCATTTTAAACTAAAAGATGCATTTATTTTCATTTTAAAACGAAACATGAAACGAGCTTCTAAAATAAATTAAACAATTCGAGTTTAAATAAAATTAAATATAAGTTCTTAAAATTAATTATATAAAAGATTATTTTTCAAGTAAAGCTTTTCTTTAAACTAATCTGAAATATGAAATATTAAATTTACTTCGTAAATAAACTCCAATAAATCAACAGTGTGTCTTATTATCATCGAGTGTTTATCGAACGTCTAGCGGTCTAGTAAATTTCAATTTCGATAGATACGGACATCTACGCCATGCAACCTCAACTCACGACCATATTTAGTTCAAATTGATAAGTGCGCAGTTGTAACCTTGTGAGCAAGTTTTACGGTAGTTGATCATTGCAACCAAAGAAAAAGGCAGAGAGGCGGGCAAGGCAATTGGCCAAACATTATTATGACAAAGATAGTCGCCAGTCTAAGTCTTGTGATATAAACTAGACGAGTATCTAATCAATCCACTCTTTGCTAACTTTATATATAATGTCTGACAAAGATGTACTTGTAACTGTTGAAACCTTCTGTTCCCTTCGCTTTTTGTTACATCCATCAATAAATTCCAAAAGGAATCTCTTGGGCCCTTGCCACTAAAATAACTCATCAGTCTACACTCCAATTCAAGATTAGATGCATTCCGCAATGGTGCTTCTCTTACTCTTTCCAGCAAGTCTGTCTCTTATTTTGGTACCAACACTTGTCTCCAAATGATAGAATCTCTACTTAAGAAAGCAACAACCACAGAGCCTACGTGGCGCTCTGTGGTTGAAAGTCAACATTTCAAAGTTGCTCTTGCTTTTCCTAAATTTAAGGAACCACGTCGAGAGTAACAATTTAATTTTTGATGTTTATTTGTTGAATGCATATGATATACAAATTTAATCAGTACCATTATCACTCAGTTGGATTAATTAAAATCAAATGATGAATTTGTTTATAACAAATTTTATTAAATAATTATCAATACTCTTGATTTAACTTGATAATTACCCAATAAAAATTAACAAACTAAACAAATGAAAAAATGCAACGTACAAATTTAATATTGGTTATTCCGTAATTTGCTTACAAAAAAATAATAATTTACTTACAATATATATTGCGTTTAACTCTTATATCTACAAAATATATAGATTTCTATCATGGGTTTACAAAAAAAAAAACAGTGAAAAGGAAAAAAAAAATTTACTTTTTAACTCTCCTACATCAATACAAAGTTGATATTATCCTGAAAAAACTTTCATATAGTCTTTTCATAATAAGAACTGTCTAAAATCAGAACACGAATTTTTATTTCTTTTTGAAAATAAGAAAGGGAGATAAACGATTTATAAAAGATTTGTGTCGAATTGATTGAAGTTTTTTAGTGTTGCTCTCATTTTATTTTTTGAAAATGAAGTTAAATTAAGAGCAACGAAGAGAGGAGGAGGGGAAAGTGGCGGTGTGATTTTAGGGCTAGGATTAAGCTAAGTGTTGCTCTTTTATATAAAGAGTAGGAGGAAGTGGGTTAGAAAAGGAGCCCAATCCATGTATAATTTGGCGGTAGATCTTTTGAGATACGATCTTTCAATAAACTTATTGATAGATCAATTATAGGCGGATGAAATAATGGTACAAAAAGTAATAAAAGAGATACATATCTATAAAATAGAGTACTAATATAAATGGTTACAATATAGGTATGATAAAAATATGTCCAATTGTTATGAGTACGTACCAAACAAAAGAGAAATTTAGTGTTACAATCAATAAAAAAGGGTAGGAAAGTTATATAATGGGGGTACGATAAATAGTCTCTCAATATCTTAGTGGGAGACCGTCTTTCCAAAGTTTTAGTCATAATTTGATATTGAGTTATTTATGGGATGTTAAGATATATATTAGCTCTTTATTGTTTTATTAACTTTTCAAATTAAAATTATAAAATAGTTTAATCACAGTTATTTATTTATTTATTTATTTACTTGAACAACAATGTGTTCGGAGCCTAATATTTTTTAATGGTGACAAACCTTTCAAAATATATACGTTATGAAAATAATATTAAAATTCAAATAAATAGAAATACTATATATTCGGACTTATGGCTAAGGGGTTAGTTTTTATTATAAGAGGTTTTCATAAACTATTTATGTGATTTTATTAATAAAAGTATACATCACGGGTTATAAGGCCATGTAGATCTATTTATATGATAATGCATAGGAAAAACATGGTAAACGTTTAAAAATCATAAATAACAATATACAAAAAATAAAACACATGCTTTATCTAGAAAATAAAACCAAAAGAGCAAAAAACTAATAAAGTAACATAATGAATTGTTAAACGAGAAAAAACAGAATATTTTTCATAAATAACAGTAGACATAATGAACGAGGTAGGTGGGGTTGGACTGTTTATTTAGTATGGAGAATTTAAAATACAAGTGAGTCAAGTTAGTACAATTTGACGCAAATTTAGGTCAAATTCACAACATAAGTTAGAGTAATATAAAAGCCCGAGGACATGTTATATTTTAATATATTATTAAGTTTTGGGTTCATTCGAATGAATATGGCTCTTGCCAAGACCAAGGCCAGTTCTGAGGGTCGTTTGGAGGGGCGGTGGTCTAGGGCTCAAGCCATAAAGGGGCCGAATCTTCTTCGGTTTAAAAAATAGTAAGGAATAAAATTTATTTGGACAAATCAAAATAAATAAGCCCGTATGAAAATTGATCAATCTTGACGGGAGCCAGAATTCAATTAAGGACATAAATTTTATCATAATTATACAACTTTTCAAGGGAATGTTAGTTTGTATATTTGAGATGTATTCACAAGTCTTACTGTTTTTATTTGACTAATTTACGTGTGGGAGCGGGGGGTATACATATTTAAGAAGAATTATCGTTACTTGAAACAGAGTATTTATTTATTTATTTATTCTAAATATTCAAATCTATTACTACTTAGTAAAAAAAAGTTTGTTAGAAAATGAGAGGTTTACGTGATTGGAAGCATGTTAGTGAGGGTCCGAAACAACATGAAAATGGTTCCAAGCATACATATGTAGTTGGAATTAAATGAGAATATATATGGCTGGATAAGAATGAAACAATTGATTAAAATTTGCTGGATGCTATTATGAATGACAAAGATAAAGCAAGTGTTACTTCAAATATTTACAATTGTTATTATTGACAAAGATAACGTTATTATTGATGATTTTGCGTCTTGGAATGTTCATGAAACTAATTATGTATGATTGCAGTCTAACATGTGTAATCAACGAATTTTTAATAAAACTGATATCTTTAATTTTTTTTTTAAAAAATAGGGCCCAAATCTCAGTATTTTGCCTATGGTCCCGAAAAACTCAGGAACGGGCATGGCCAAGACGTAGACAAGACTCATGAAAAAAACATGCCACTTTGTTTCATTATTAATCAGTCTTACGATTAGATTCATTACATTTTTATCTTTAACATAAAATTCCCACGGTAACCTCCAACATTGACGTTTTGCCCGAAATACCCAAAAATTTTACCCGAAAAACTTTGAGTGACCATAACTCGGGTTAACAAACTTGGAAAATGACGATTTTTTTTTCAAATCGTTCATCTTTCCGAGAGCTACGATTTGAAAAAAAAATTAGTCATATTTGGATTCCGTGGTTAGGAGTTTTTGTATGTCAAAGTTTTTTTAACCGAACTAACTTTGAGTGGTCATATCTCTTGGTCACGAGTTCAGAACTCGCTAATATTTTTTTTTCAATTCGTAGTTCTCAGAAAGATAAACAATTTGAAAAACAAAAATTGTCATTTTCAGAGTTTGTAAACCCGAGTTATGGCCACTCAAAGGTTTTTGGGTAAAAAATTTGGGTATTTCGGACAAAATGTCAAACTTGAGGGGTACCGTGAGAATTTTCCGGTATCTTTAATATATGTCATTGCCAAAGAAAATATTTATAAACTTAACATAATTTTTACACCATTGACGATAACAATGATTTAAATAACACACCCGTGCAATTTGCACGGGTTTAAAACTAGTTTTGAGTAGAATGTGAGCCAAAGATCAACAATAGACCTGACAAACCATTCTATGGGATCGAATTTGGGACGGGCTCATTCGGGTCGGGCCAATTCGGGTCTATCATATTATTGAGTTAGTTCGGGTCGAGTCGGGTTGTTTCGGGTTTTGAGTGATTTTCGGGTACGTTGATCGGGTCAATTTCGGGTAAGTTGATCGGGTCAATTTCCAGTCAACGGGTCAGGTTATTTCGGGCCGGGTCATTTTCGGGTCAATAATTAAGAAAAAAAAGTGCCTATAGTCAATTCAAATTTTTTTTGTTCATATAGAGTTACATTTGTTTGGGTCATTTTCGGGTTAGTGGTTTCGGATCGGATCATTTCGGGTTGTCGGGTCAGTTTCGAGTCGACGTACTTGGGCTCAAGTTCGGATCGGGTCGGGTTAATTCGGGTTTCGGGATATATTTAGGTTTTGCAACTCGGGTTAGTTTCGGGTCTTGGGTCATCCTTTTTGGGTCAGGTCATTCGGATCGGGTTGATTTTGTCAGGTCTAATCAACAACTAACAATTTAACTCAGAAATCTAGCAAACTAACACCAACTTTGCTCTCTCTCTCCCCGTAACCCCTAAAACCCACAAAAAAAATTCCCTTCTGAACCACCACAATCAGCCGCCACCATCTGCCAACACTCAAGCTCCTCTATCTTCTCGGCCTCCGCCGGAGATGGGTCGACATCCTCGCTCATCTCCGGCGGTATGATTCCCCTTCGTTTTGTTGTGGTCCGTCTCATCGTCGACCGGTTGTAAATAAATAAGTAAGCCTCCCGCTCTAACAGGCCGTGTGTATCCGTCTCGGCTCCTTGTGACCTCTTTTCTGGCATGTATCTTGCTATCATCGGTGTACTCCTGCTCCTGAAATGGTTTGGTTTGTCGTCTTTTATGGTATCGATTCCGGAAATGGGATGGTGATTTCATCAGTCGATTTGGTCTGGGCTCTTTATGTTACGGGTCTTGTCTAGTGTATTGGAGTCGGATTGGTGTTCCCCTTCCCCTCGTCCCTTCCCCCACCGTCCGTGTTTTTCAATCGGGTAAGGCTTAATTATTGAGATGAAAATTTTCAATACAAGTTGTTTTCTTTCCGTATTGTTGTTTCTGGATTAATCTAGTGTCTCCCCTTCCCCTCGCCCCTTCCCCCGTTGGTTAGTCCAAATATGACATACTAGGTTTTCTCTTTTCTTGATTGTTTGGTTTTTTTCATCTCTACTGTCTCTGTATTGTTATCCGTCTTTTGGCTGGATTGGAATCACCATTCTGCTGGTTTGGATCCGTTGATGGCCCTTAGCCATATGTTTGTTGCTGGAGTCCTTGGCTGATTGATACTTTATGCTGGTTGTGTCCGTGTGTTGGATTGAATTTGGCTCATATTCTCTTGAGTGGGTGGCCGTTTATTTTTTTGAGCTGTGTTTCGTCGATGATTCGGGTCCTCTTAGGGTGAATCAAGTTGGGTTGGGCTGATATGAGTTTGGTTGTGGAATTGGTCAGTGTTGCTGTGGTGGTTTTCTCTCCTCATGAAAGGACTTTGTTGGAATTGTAGGGGTTTAAATAATCCGCTTGCTCCTACAATTGCGGAGACTAAAATGCTTCTCTCTAGCACTTATTTTGATTTTTTGTTTTTATCTGAAACAAAGTGTAATGTTGATGTAGTGGATCCTATGTTTCGTTCTTTTGGTTTTTCCCGAAGTATAGAAGTTGATGCTATTGAAACTAAAGGAGGTCTTTGGTTTGGATTTAGAGTAGGACTTAATTTAGTTTGTCTTGTTGCTTGTCAAAATTTCATCATCGTCAAAATTTTGCTATGTAATGGATCAGCTTGGTATTTGTGTCTTGTTTATGGTGAACCTGTTGCTCATAAAAGACCCTTGGTTTGGAATGAGTTAGGCTCATGGATCGATTCATTTGATGGACCTTTCTTACTCATTGGTGACTTTAATCAAGTAAATTATCAAGAAGATAAGTTAGGTCGGTGTAATAAGCGTATTGTAGGAGCAAATTTTTTCAGAAATTGGAAGGTTGAGCATCACCTTATGGACATTCCTTTTAAGGGTCCAAGGTTTACTTGGTGTAACATGAGAAAAGACCAAAGTATTGTTTACGAAAGGCTTGACAAGGCCTATGGTTCATGGGATTGGAATAATATTTATCCTAACTCTGGGGTTATTCACTTACCAATTCAACTTTCTGATCACTCTCCTATTATTTTTGAATCTGATCTTGCTTCTTTCTCTGGTAAGCGACCTTATAAATTAGAAGCTTGGAATTTTGAGTATGAAGAATGTATGGAGTTGATTAAAAAGGAATGGCAGTTCATTATTCATGGTTCCAGATCTTTTCAGCTTATTAGAAAACTTTCAAGGGTAAGGAATTTTATAAAGAAGTGGTCTATTTCTAAAAGAAACGCCTGGAGAGATAAATGGACTGAATTTGATAAAGAGCTTGAAAGTGGAATGGAAGATGTGGTTAATAATGGAGATTCTATTAGGTTTCTTTCCGCTCACCAGAGACTCCATGAGTTTGCTACAAACTCGGCAATTTTTTGGAAACAACGCGCTAAAATTAAATGGGCTATTGACGGAGATACCTGTACCAAATACTTCTTCAATTGTGTTAAAGGGAGAGCGGGAAAAAATTTCATTGTGGGTATTAAGAACACAGACCAAGAATGGACTTTCGATAAAGATGAAATTGAAACAAATTTTGTTGATTTCTACTCTAAGCTTTTCAAGGAAAACGAAGGTACTGAGAGTTTTGATGAATTTTACTCAAGAGAATTCAATTTTCTTAGTGTTTCAAGAGATATTCTGTGCGAAGATGATCAAGTTTCTCTTGCTAAACCTTTCTCTAATAAGGATGTTAGAAGAGCGGTTTTTCAGCTCGGAGCGCTTAAATCTCCAGGTCCTGATGGTATCCCCGCTATCTTTTTTCACAAGTGTTGGCATTTTATCAAAAATGAAGTCACAAACTCTGTTTTGGATATTTTAAATAGTAATCATATTCTTAAGGAGATAAACAAAACGTTTATTACCCTCGTCCCTAAATCTAATGGAGCGGAATCTGTGGAACATTATAGGCCGATAAGTCTTTGTAATGTGGTCTTGAAAATTGTTACCAAATGCATTACGAATAGACTAAAGGGATTTATGAGTAAGTTAGTTGGTGATTTTCAGAATGCTTTCGTTCCCGGAAGATTTATTGGAGATAATGTACTCATTTCTAATGAAATTTTCCAAAAAAATTCGTCTTCAAGGAGTGGTAAAATGGGGAGAATGGCTTTTAAAGCTGACATGAGTAAAGCGTATGATATAATGGATTGGAATTTCATTAGAGGTACTTTGACTATGATGGGTTTTCCTGAAAGTCTTATTACTCTCATTATGAAGTGTGTATGTACGGTTTCTTATGAAATCCTCATAAATGGAGTTCCTTCTCGAAGAATTATCCCAAGTTGTGGCCTTCGTCAAGGTGATCCTTTGTCGCCTTATCTTTTTGTCTTATGTACCGAAATCTTATCACGGAATATTATTCAGCTTGAGAAGAAAAATTTGATCCGGGGCATTAAGATTAGTACTTCTAGTATCTCGGTCTCCCATTTGCTCTTTGCGGATGATTCTTTGTTCTTCTCTGAAGGCAATATTGATAGTTGTGTTCATTTGGCGTCTACTCTTAACAAATACTGCATTGCATCGGGTCAGAAGATTAATGATAATAAATCGGCTATCATGATCAGTCCAAGTTCTAGTCTATCCTATGCCTCTGACTGTATGAAGATTTTTAAAGTCTGTGGTAATTGCTCAATGGATTCTTATCTTGGGTTTTCTTCTGATATTGGTAATTTGGAGGCTGGAAGTGTGACAACCCTCGCGAATGCGGAAATATAAAACAAACAAGCATGTGAATTATATTGCGGAAATAGGTAGTTTTTAAAAACTTTTATACATGCAAGTTAAATAAAACGAGGAGTGTCAAAATATTACAAACTAAATGCGGAAATACAACAAAGAGACGGGGTCTCTTAAAATGTTAGCAAAGAACAAGTGTTTAGCAAAACTAGCTAATATCGTCTAGAGGTGAAACTTCCAGGGACAACGCCCGCTAGCTCACACCCGAACCCCAAAATATCATATCCAAAAAGTCATCCAATGCAAGCAACCTGTTCATTCCTGAAAAACATGAACGCCACAGTCAGTGGGGAGTAACTCCGGGTTCTCCCAGCCATATCACCTTTAATGTACATATAAGGAAATACAAAAGTAGAGCATGCATATATAGATATACATGTGAGTTACGATAAGAAAAGATAGGCAATACAATATATAACGATAAGATCATGTGGAAATCAAATCCGTAACCATCATGTTATTCAAAGACTCGGGAAAGACACTCTTAGGCAATCGAATACGCTCACTAGGGCTTGCATCTCACCGTTAGCGGTATAAGATTGATAAGATTGAGACTCGACAGACAAACCAATTCAAGTCATGCGATGATCACAATAAATCCAACATATTATCATCCATTCACGAACCAAGACATTGACGGTGTCCAATCATGCAATGACCATGAACAATATCATGAAATCACGCATTCAAAGACGACGACACAAG
>JAIUZE010007422.1:0-14686 GCA_022085475.1 Heliosperma pusillum | reverse complement strand
TGAATAAAATTCACCTAGAGAAAGACGGATAATTTAAAAAAACGAGAAAGACGATGATTTTAATATCAAAACGGATAGAGGAAGGTAAGAGGAGAAGAATAAGACGAACTTACGTGAATTCTATCGAGTAACGAAAAAGTTACGGTGAATCAAAGATCGAAAAATGAAGAGGGAGGCTAGCTTGAGATTTCTTAAAGAGGGAGTGAGTTGTGTTTGATTTTGAGTAATGAATTAGGTTAAGGGAATTAGAGTATAAGTAAGGAAAAGTCAACCAAAAAGTCAAACTCGCCTTAAGACGGCTTTTTCATGCAATCTCGCAGAAATTCCAAATACGAACTCGGAAATTCTAAATTCGACTCGGAACTTAAAATTCTAATTTAAAACTTAAATTTACTGAAAAGGTTTCGTGAAATATTTCTACTAGAAAAATAGGGTACATTTGCGGGTGTTACAGCACCGGTTTTGGTAGTGTACAAAGAGGGTGATTATTTTTGTGTATTATTCTAATTAGGAATTAAACATAATCATGCACAAAAACTATTACCAACGCTCAACCTTTTACATTGTTAAGAACAATTGGAAGTGACAAGACCCCACCCATGTGGGGTGTGTGTGACCGGTTTTCATAAGCCACAAGAGGGCTTGTTTTTCCCTCTTGTTATATACTACAACATCTCATAATTTGCATGTATCCTTATCTCTCTAAAACCTCTTCATTCTCACACTAAACTTAAGAAGTTCAAATAATACTTTGAGTTCATACATTCTAATAAGTTTACTAGAATAATAAGAGAGTTAATAGAATTATTTAAGGGAGACTATATTATACTAGTGTAGTATTTTATATAGTGATAAAGGGTTGTCTTGGGTGCTACTAATAGGAGTGTTCTTATACTAAGAACTTTGAAATCATCCTCATATTCATAGCTCAAGAACAATATTTGAAAGGAGTTCAAATATTGTGCCCATATTACTTCATAATCAATGTAAGAAATTGTTCTTTCCTTATCTTTTGTTATGCATGCATAAGGTCTAAATGGTTTAAGAGTAAACTATTAGTAAGATGATATTAGAAATGTCTAATATCGAGTTTAAGAAACTTACACTTTAATGTTTTCCTTCATTAGTATGAGTCAGTAGTGCCCTTCTAGGGTAGATGAGGAATCTTTTGTAGGTTCTTGGGGTTAGAATGTGTTTTTGATTGTAAAAATCTAGTCTTTTGGTAATTCCTATATTTTGTGCACACCATGTGTTTGTAGAAATGCTAGAATGAGTAATTCATGCTTTGTTTCATCTTGTTGCTAGCTTAAGCGAGAACTTGGCTTGTTTGTTGCTTGTGTGTGCCTATAGAAGTCTTGGGGGAGGTAGGGCGAGAATCCGACCAAACCTAGGCAAGGAACCATCTTTCACCGAGAGGTGGAGACCTACCATTACCTATCCTTAGACCAACTTTACCTTCTACCATATTCAACCCCAATGATGATCATTATTTATACACATATTTTATGCTTCCCTCAATCGCATTTAACTCGATTTACCGTCTTTCTTTGCTTATTCTATGCTATTTTAGCTAGAATATCGATTCTGCCGCTTTTGTTATGTTTTAATGCAGATTGGTTGCATTTGGAGCTTTTTGAGTTGATATGGAGCATGGCGGAGTTGGATCGTAGAAGGTTAAGCACGGGAATCGAGAATGAAAAGAGAATAAATGAAGAAAAGTGGAGAACGAGCCAAAAGAAGGTCTGCTCGATCGAGCAGATTATACTTGCTCGATCGAGTCGGTCTGAAGGTTGCTCGATCTAGCAACATACCCTTGCTCGATCGAGCAACCTTGTTTTTCGACGACACCCAAATTCCTATCATCTTGGGACGACCATTCCTCCATACTGCAGGGGCGGTTATAGATGTTAAGAATGGGAGACTTACACTAACAGTGGGGGATGACACTATCACTTTCAACCTAGATAACGCAATGAAACACCCCCTACTAGAAGAGATATGTCATAGGGTTGATATTGTGGATTTAACTATTGATGACTGTCCCCCTTTGCGTTTGGATAGGGACCCTCTGGAGATCGCCTTAATTTCCAAGAATGCTAAAGCTGGAAGCTCACGAAGTAAACTCAAGTCCAGATGGTCGAGACCATTCACAAAAACCAAGGTGAGCAAGTTTGGGTCGGTTACGCTACAAACCGACAAGGGTGGAATTTTCAAAGTCAATGGTCAGCGCTTAAAGACCTATTACGATAAAGCATTTATAGGAGTGAGAAAGGTCGTCGACCTTTCCACTCTTGATAAACCACCATGACTTTGAGGTAACACGGTCGTGCGGGACCGATATAAACCAGCGCTAACCGGGAGGCAACCCGGCATTTACTTGTATTTCATTTGTAAATTTTATTTTTCGATTAGCTTCGTTATTGATGTCATAGTTTAATTAGATTTAGTTTGGATAGTTAATATAGTTGTGCTTTATTGAGTGCGGTGAGGGAGCGATCTAACAATTTTATTGAGTGTTTGCAGCTAATACAATTAGAAGACGCTTTCATAATGAAGAAACGAAAAGAAATAAAGGAGGAAAGAAGAGAAACACGAGGTAAAACTGAAAATCACAGGTTGCTCGATCGAGCATAATGCCGTGCTCGATCGAGTTTTCATGCATGCACAACATCCAGCCACTTTAGCAAAACTTCAAAATCGTGAAATCTTGGGTTGCTCGATCGAGCAGGCTTCCCTTGCTCGATCGAGTCGACCGGTTCAGACCGGTCCGAAGGCTTCAAAGCAGGTTTTTTCCCCAAATCTTCTTCATTCTTCTCCCTATTTCGTCATTCTTCTTCACTACCTCACCCTTATTCTCTCAATTACTGGTATTATCTATCCTTGTACTTTCTTTTATTGTATTTTCTTTTAGTTATTTCCCTTTTTCCCTTTTGTTCGTAGTGTCCTTTAGGTTGCTGCTGTTGGTTGATATGTGATTGCTGTGTTGTTAGCGTCACAATGAGGACACTGTGACATTTAGGTTTGGGGGAGAGTCTTTATTTATGTTGAGTCTTTATTTCTGTTGTGTGAAAGAAAAAAAAAGAAAAAAAAATCCATAAAAATTGAAAATTTACAAAATCCAAAAACATGTTTTTTATTTTATTAGGTCGAGTCTTGGTTAGTTGAATAACAATGATGATAATTTGCATTGTTTCTGTATTTGAATCCCTAATAAGTTGTCCATGTACATTGTTTTGACTTACTATTTTTGAAAACAAAGCTCATAGTACACGTCTTGACCGTTTTTGACATACCTTATGCTAATTAGATTTGGCAATTTTTGTTGGTAAACCACTTAAAATTCTGAGGTCTTTAGAGCTTCCTAGGCCAGGAACATCAATAAACTGGTCTCATTGTTTTTAGGCTTGAGTGTGGTACTCCTTGTGGAATGTGTAACATCAAATTGCATAAGCGTGACATTCGTTTCTTGATACTATACGCGTTCGTTTAATAAGTGCATGAGGAAAAGTGGTTCTTTTGTTCAAATAAGCCTCACATAGCCAAAAAGACTTGATTTTATACCCTTATTATTGAGTTCTCTATGTTTAGCCAATTTGAGCCTTTTGTAGCCTGTTTTCATAAGCCATATAAAAGCTACATTCCTAGAATTTGCCTACCTTATCGGGACAGTCGCAGTTGCATGTTTTTATTATCTACTTGTCTACTATGGTTGGGTCGGGATTTCAAAAAGAATATCAATTGGGTGTAGCAAGTATGTTGGCAATTGTGTCATTTATTACCTTTGTTGAGAAAAGTTGTGAAGCAAAAGAAAAAAACAATGATGAAGAAAAGAAAAAAAAAGGATTTGATTTGAAAAAATGAAAAAGAAGAAGTAGAGAAAAAGAAAAAGAAAAAAAAAAGAAAGAAAAATTTGTTGCTTCATTGAATTATTCAAGGGAAAATGAAAGGGATTATACTAGAGTATAATGCATATTTAGAGAGCAATTTTGATCTCTCTCTTGCGTTGTCAAAGTTTAAGATGATTTCTCTAGTTGGTGTTGGTTTGTGCTAGTCTTGTAGATTTGTTTTGGTACGTGTCGCTGCGACTACCGGTCTTAGCCCCACATTTTCATACGTGCCTTGGCACAATCCATTTCTATACCTTCACCCATTAGCCTTGATGATTCGGTTCGTCGTCAAAACAAACATCAAAATTAACCCAATAAAAGTAGTATAAAGGGGTCGAATCCACGAGGATGGTGGGGTCAACTACTAGTTCGATTGAATCCTATTCTAGCCTAAAATATGACGGATTGGAAAGTTAACTAAAAACTAGGAAAAACAAGTAATCGCTAAATAATAAAGACGAAAACAATTAAGGGAAAGACTAAGGTGAAGGGTTCACCTTAGGGGGATTAATGGGTTAGTCGGGTAATTAGCAAATGGGTAACAAATTCGAGCAAAATCGATTGCTAATGTCTCAACAATCGATAATCATCAACAAAGCCATCGCATTTGTCTCAAATCCCCCATATAAACACTTAGTCTAATTGTCTCTACCACCGTCGCTTAAGAGAAAATCAAACCATGCTTGATAAAATGGGCAACTTTCGTTCACCCATTTCATCAAACACTTGGTGGGCATATGAGCAATACCCAAATGATTACCACGAATCTACTAATTACCCAACTAATTAACCCACATAATCCTCCCTTAGGCTCCCCCTAAACCCTAGAAGGGAATCTACTCACTCATTCTAAGGGGGATCAAACAAGTAGAGGGAAAGAATAGTGAAATGAACATAATGCTAAAGAGATGAATAACTATAACAATCAAATGATAAACAATAAACTAGAAATGGAAATAAATAACATAAATAACAAAAAGATGAGAAATTTATACCAAACAAAACTTATATTGATGAATAGGGGGAATGTCTTCACCCAAGTCTTCAATACAAACCCCAAAACTGAAATGAAAGACTAGATCTAACAACTTGAAATGAGAAACTAAGCTTGATTAGGGAATGATTAGGAGAGTAATTAGGACTAATTTAGGTTACAAATTATCTAGGGTTTTGTGCTAAAAGGAGTGTAAAAAACTGCTTACAAAACATTAGGGGAAGGGTATATATAGGTCTCTCCAAAATTAAGAAAGAAATTAGAAGAGAAGGCGGATTTTGCGATGTTGCGTTCCTGGCCGGTCGACCGGCCGCCGGGCCTCAGACCGGCCTGGGGCACATCAGTGACTTCAGCCTCTTTGTCTTCAAAATCCTCAAAAATTCACTAAGTATGGAAAAATGGGGGTCTGGGCCGGTCAACCGGCCGCCGGTCCCCCACCGGCCTGGAGCACCATTTCACTCTCATATGCTTCTGTTGTATGCGCAGGCCGGGTAGTCGACCGGCCGCCGGTCGACCGGCCGGCACTACCTGACCAATTCCTCCACTCTTTCTTTCTTCATTCTAAGTGGAGTAGTGGTCTGGGCCGGTGGGCCGGCCGCCGGTCTGGGGACCGGCCTGGGCCACCTGATGACTCAATTCTTCACTTCTTCATCTCATCTTCGAATCCCGACTCATGCAAGACCCTATTGCTCTGATTTCTTCATTTCCGCCTTAATTCCTACAAATTAAGACCGATAATCATAGCACGGGAAAACGGGAAGCAGAATGCAATCAAGGGCACGCAAATCCGTGTAAACGGACCAAAATGGGGACGAAAATGAGGGAAAAACGTGACTAATTAAATGCTTATCAAAATTCCCCACACTTAAGACTTACTCGTCCCCGAGTAAGTAAACAAAATTCGAGACCCATAAGTACCCTTATTCAATACTACACTAATACTAAGGCTACAACCTAAACTATTAATAATATCCGACAGTAGGCAATTAACGGGCCTCCTCCGTCCCTTCAACTCACAACGAGATACTCATGAGGTAGAGTACTTCCTTGCAAGGCAAGTAGGGGCTTGCTCAAAATTTCGACGCATCCAAATGAAAAACACGTAAGAAAAAGATGCATCTAACAAGAGAAAAATCACATGCCTCATCCATGTGACGGAAATATCTAAAAGGAAAACCGTTTAAATAATGCATGATCCTTGTAAGCCACTAATATCATAAAGCATGGAAAAATATTCGCCTCCTAGCGGTGCAAGTGTAAAGAAAATTTCGAACCCCGTCTACTATTTGCTTGGCCAAAAGCGATAAAATGGAAGATGGAAATGAAATCCTCGTGCCGTTATTAAACACAATAGCATATGGAATTCACGTTTCTCAAACAAATGAGACACAAGGGTCGTCCCGTCTCACTATGCAACTTCAAAGGCAAATGATTCAAGAAGGATAAAAGGAAATTGAGATTTGAGTCTAAGTGCTTGCAAAACTTTTCATTTCACACTTTGCTTTCTTTTTCTTTTTCTTTCTTTTTGATTTGCATTTTGGTTTGCAATTTTTGGCATGAAAGCACACGGTTTCCGTCAAGGACATGCGGTCGGAACCAACAATAGGGGTATCCCCACCGTAGTGGCATCGAAAGGGGGCCTAGATATGGGCCCACTAGAATCCCTAGAAGTTCCGTTTTGCACTTCCTCGACGAAAACAAGAAAAGATGATAATTGACTCAATATTTTCAGCTTGTTTGATTTGTTTCCCCTTTTTTTTTTTTTTTTTTTTTTTTTTGAGCAAAAGTGGAAGAACAATGAATCATGGTTGGTTGCATAGCAAGAACGGTCACCTAAGAATCCTTTCTACCATCGGAATATTCACATCAATCGAGGTTGTCGAGGTGGAATAAGCGCAAACTCGTGACTCGGCATTAGTAGACGGGTTAAAACTCACTAAAAATGCACAACCTAGAGCGTCTAAAATTCCACGATTAAGATGAACACTTTATGAATAAAAAGTAGCAAAAAGGGACTATGCACATTCAACAAGTTTTCCAAAAAGACAATTATTAAAACATTTTTCTAAATGCAACTATATGCCATGATGCAATCTAGCATATATACAACTTAAATGCACATGCTCTAACCGACTATATGACACATAAGCTAATGCTATCTCCTAACAGCACACAAGTGGCACACACGCCAATCAACAAAATTCACACCATCGTCATCAACACATCCCGTCCTCAAGTAAGAAGGAAAGGAGATAAGGGAGAAGAGAAATAGGAAAGATCTCACCAAAGCGTCTTCATTTTCCCTTTTTCGTGCCTCTTATGATGTGGGGCGCACCTATGGATGGAGATAAAAAGAAACACACGGCAATATATGCAAAATAAACTATATACAAACTAATCTAAACATATATTTTTTGGAAAATTTTCAAATTTTTCGATTTTTAGGCATTTTTTTCAATTTTTTTCAAAAATCAACGATATATACAAAAGAAACAAAATTAAAATCCTCCCCACACTTAAGTCTTACTCGTCCCCGAGTAAGTGACTCAAATATGAAAGGAGAGAAAAAAAAAAGAAAAGGAAAACAAAACAATCTTTTTGGGTTTTTCAAATTTTTTGGGAATTCCCTCCCCACACTTAGTATTTACATGGTGTGAGGGGTGAATTCAAAGCAAATAACATGTTTTTGGGTTTTTAAATATTTTGAAAAATAAAAACTTGTTTTTGGGGGTTTTGATTTTTGATGAATAATCACAATATGAACAATATATACAAGAGGGTTAGCTCTAAGTAAATGCATGAACTAAATAAAATTCCTAAAACTAAATGCAAAATGATATAATACAAAGTCATGATCTAAGTAAATGCAAACTACACTATATGCTAATCTAGAGTCTCGCTGCGGTGGTAAGGTGCATAAATGCAAGCCCCTCATGGGGGTACCTCCCACAGGAAAGTCTAGTGTGCCATATCGGAGTCTCGTCGTGGCGGTAAAATGCATAAATGCACGCCCCTCATGGGGGTACCAACCACGGGAAAGTCTAAAAATGACACCAAACAAAATGCAACTACGCTATATGGATGCAAGGCTAATATGTGACGATATGTTACAAAATTAAATTCTAATGCAAGCCTAAATGGATGCAACTAAATGGATGACTAAGCTAAGATATAATACAACTATCTAAATGCATGCGAAAATATAAATATGATGAAGATTTGGATTAAAAGGGATCATACTCATGGGTTTCCGGCCTCAAGAGTATCCAGTGAAATCAGAGGATGTAGTATCAAATTGGCCATGACTGGCCTCAGCAAAAGACGCATCTACATCCTGGGCTCCCGAACCAGAGCCGCCACCCTCCACAATCTCGAACCGTGGACCCATCCTGTCAAACCACTCGGCATTCTGAGCCGCAATCTCTGGGTCCACCTCCTCCTCATCAACTACCGGCTGAGTAAAACCCGGCGCAGAAGAATAATAGTCTGGCTGAACATTGAAATCTCCGAACACCCTAGAACCCTGGTCATACCCGCCCTCTGGCCACATAAAATAGGACGGATGTGGGCCAACTGGCTCCCTATACCCCTCCCTACACCAATTATCGTAAGAAGGGTATTGGCCAAGAGCCAAGTCATAATACATCCTGTCCATCCTCTGCGACAAAAGAGCTCTATCCCGAGCTTCCTCCTCTCGCCACTTAGCTGCCGCCTCTCTCTCCCTAGCCGCTGCCTCTCTCTCCGTAGCTGCTGCCTCGGAGGCCAAAGTCATGTCGGCCATGAACTGGATCAAGGAGGGATCCAAAGGTGGGTAACTGGTAGTGGTGGAAGTGGATGCGTCGGGTTGGGATGAATTGGGCCAAGGACGCCACTGCTGCTGATGATAGAAGGGGCTCATATAGGGCAAGGTGGTGGAAGTGGGGCCCCGCTCCTCTCTCCTATATGTAGTGACGGGGGCAGTAGGATCTCGCCTAAATGCGGTAACTGGAGCTAAAGGATCTTCCGGGGTTTCTTCAGGTGGTGGTGGAGGGTTCTCCTCCTCTAGGGGGAGAAGATAGTGCGCGCTATCAGGAACCACTTTCATAGCCGCACTATTAGGGAGGGGAATAGAATTTACCCCTCGAATCCTCCAATATGTCTTCCCGTCCTCAACTCTCTTTACTACCCACTCAAGCTTCTTTGAAATGTAATCCTCCGTCAACAAGGAGCAACCCCCTAAACACCTCAAATTACGCTCATCTAGAGCATCTCTACATAGGACATGGGCAATCTTGGTGACAATTCCCCCTAAATGGATTCCGGTCGGGCTAAATGGGTCATTGGCAATTTTCTGAAAGTGGAGAGCGACATAGTGACCAATGTTGACTCCAAATCTAATCGGCTTTTGGAACAAGTAAGCCGCCAAAATCGCGAGCTCATCACCCCGAAAATTATGACACTCCTCTCTCCCAAATAACGTCCAACCCATAAAACGGTGCCAAAACCTAATAGGGGCATTGTGGCAAGCATTTGCCGGCCTCTTAGACCGCTTCTCAAATTCAAAACCCGATATAGCGGTCCACACGTCATTCACATTAAAGTTTTCGGGGACTTTGTATGACTTATGAAATTTGACCCCTAAAACCTTACAAAATTTCTCAAGGGGAATGCTAAAGGCGATATTCAAGAGGCGGAAAGATACCATTTTGACCATACCCGTATTCCTATCCTTCTCATGACTAAATGAACTTAAAAACTCCCAAGTAAGACGGGGGTAAGTACGGAAGTGCTGACCGTAGAGTTCCCCCATCCCCAAACCTTTGAAAACCTCAAGAGTGACCGTATCAAGGCCGAGGTTTCGCATAGTATTCCGACAAATAAAACGGGAGTGGGGAAGGCTTCTGCGTTTTAAACATTGAAATTTACCTCTTGCGATTTCGCTGACGAAGACGATATCGGGAAAATCGTCATCCGGACCCATACCCGCCGTAACTTACTGAAGTCTAGCTTCTAACTCCGCCTCAAGCTGAGCCCTTGTTCTTTTCCGAGGTGGTTGTTGAGCCATGGAGATTTTTGTATTAGTCAATTGAAAGAGGGAAAATTGGGGTTTTTGAGATGTGGGATGAATTTGGGTGATGTAGTGGGTTAATTAGTGGGTTGAATGTTGGAGTGATGGAGTGTTGTTGTGATGTTTGTGAGTTTTTGTGAGTGTTTGTGGTGTTTTTGTGGGGATTATTTGTAAGTTTGAAGGAAGGAAGAAGAAGAATGGAGAAGAAAACAAGAAGAATGAAAGAAAAATAAGGGCTCACGAGTGAAATAAGGCTCTCGGGTGAGTTCTGGGCCAGTCCAGGCACCGGCCGCCGGTCGACCGGCCTGGAACCCATTACAAAAATTTGATTTTTTTGGTTTTTGGATTTTACTCGTGTTCAGGTAGTGCAGGCCGGTCGGCACCCCGGCTGCCGGTCGACCGGCCTGGAACGCAGCTCAAAAATTCAAACTTTCAAAATTTCAAGTATACGGTGCTCTGAGCCGGTGTAAGACCGGCCGCCGGTCGACCGGCCTAGAACACAGGCCAAAAAAATTGCAAAACTCAACTTCTTGTATAATGCGCTCCAGGCCGGTCGGAACACCGGCCGCCGGTCGCCCGGCCTGGATTACCTGTACTTCAATTCCCCGTCTTCAACATTCACCATCTGGAGTGCTCTGGGCCGGTCGGCACCCCGGCTGCCGGTCGACCGGCCTGGAGCACTTCTCCTCTTCTTCAACTCGCCTTCAAAATCACAACATATTCCCAAAGAAACCCAAGTCACCCACAATATCTACCCAACCAACATAGTCCCAATTACACGGTTTTGATCCAAACCCGACTACAAGTGTTTCCAACCTACCTAAATCTTCCTCCTAAAGACGAAATACCCGAGTACACAAAACCAAATCTTCACAACTACTCCTAATATGCATGCTATATACAAAAAATTGGTGGTTGTTGAGGGACTCCACCAAACCTATCAATTCACAAGAGATTACAAACAAGATTCCTCCTCGGGAAGTGGATCCCCAAGGAAGAGTACTTCCACCGTTCCTTTTTCATCTCCATCAAAATATCTTTTCACTCGATGCCCATTGACCTTGAAATTACCACCTTCTTCGCTCCAAAGTTCAAAAGCTCCATGTGGTGAAATGTCGATCACTTTGAAAGGACCCGACCATCTCGAGCGTAGCTTTCCCGGAAACAACTTGACCCGAGAATTATAGAGTAAGACTTAGTCACCCACTTTTACATCTTTATCAACCAATTTGGCATCATGCCATTTCTTTGTTTGCTCCTTGTAAATCTTTAAGCTCTCGTAGGCATCAAGTCTTAATTCTTCAAGTTCACTCATTTGGAGAAAACGTAGCTCTCCGGCCATATCAATGTCAAAGTTCATTTCTTTCAAGGCCTACCATGCCTTGTGCTCCAACTCGATTGGCAAGTGACAAGCTTTGCCATAGACAAGCTTGTAGGGAGTTGTGCCGAGTGGAGTTTTGAAAGCGGTGCGAAGGGCCCATAGAACATCCGGAAGCTTTTGAGACCAATCCTTCCTACCTTTGCTTGTAGTCTTCTCCAAGATAGCTTTTATTTGACGGTTTGAGACCTCTACTTGCCCACTAGTTTGAGGGGGGTAGGCAAGAGCGGTCTTATGAGTGACACCATGGGAAGAAAGTAAGAACTTGAAAGTGCTCTTCCTAAAGTGCGAACCCCCGTCGCTAATCACCACCCTTGGGGTCCCAAATCTCGGAAAGATAGTGTTTTTGAAGAGCTTGATAACAACTTTAGCATCATTTGTTGGGGTGGCAACGGCTTCAATCCACTTGGACACATAGTCCACCGCTACCAAAATGTACTCATTCCCACAAGAGTTGGGGAATGGTCCCATGAAATCAACTCCCCAACAATCAAAAAGCTCAATCTCAAGAATGTTTTGAAGGGGCATCTCATTTCTTTGACTTATATTCCCCGTTCTTTGCATCGATCACATGATTTGACAAAGTAGTGGATATCCTTGAACATAGATGGCCAAAAGAAACCACCTTGTAACACCTTTGCAATGGTGCGAGATGTACCAAGGTGGCCCCCATAGGCCGAGTTGTGAATTCTATCGACTATCTCCATGCCTTCTTCTCTAGGAACACATCTTCGAAACATGACATCACCACACTTGCGAAAAAGATGTGGGTCATTCCAAAAATAGCGTTTTGAGTCATGCTTCAACTTCCTCCTAGCTCTAGCATCCAACTCCTCCGGAATAAACCCGCTCACAATCAAATTTGCCAAGTCCGCAAACCATGGTGATTTACCACCTATCATCATAAAACTATCTTCTCTCAACCACTCATTGATCGGGCCACTCTCATCCTTCAACCCATGATCTTCGGTAGTCAATCTAGATAGGTGGTCGGCAACAACATTCTCCGACCCCGCCTTGTCTTTAATTTCCAAGTCAAACTCTTGAAGTAAGAGAACCCACCTCAAGAGCCTTGGCTTTGCATCTTTTTTCACTAACAATTGTCTCAAGGAGGAGTGATCCGAGTATACCACAACTTTAGAACCAACAAAGTATTGCCGGAATTTTTCCACGGCATGAACAATGGCTAACATTTCTTTTTCCGTCGTAGAGTAGTTGACTTGGGCTTGATCAAGAGTTTTGCTTGTGTAGTAGATTACATGGTGCCTCTTGTCCACAACTTGGCCAAGCACCGCCCCGACCGCATAATCGGAGGCGTCGCAAATAACTTCGAAGGGAAGGCTCCAATCCGGTGAGCGGATTATGGGAGCCGTCACAAGGGCCTCCTTCAACCTACAAAAAGCACTCAAGCAAAATTCATCAAATACAAATGGTGTGTCTTTGAGAAGAAGAGAAGTTAAAGGCTTGGCTATTTTAGAAAAATCTTTGATGAAACGGCGGTAAAAGCCCGCATGGCCTAGAAAGCTTCTCACTCCCTTCACATTAGTAGGGGGTGACAAGTTTTCTATTACCGAAACCTTAGCCATATCAACTTCTATGCCTCTCTTAGACACGATGTGACCAAGCACAACCCCCTCCTCCCCCATAAAGTGGCACTTCTCCCAATTGAGGACAAGGTTGTGCTCCTCACATCTTTGCAAAACATTAGACAAATTCACAAGTCCAAGATCAAATGAGTCTCCATGGACACTAAAGTCGTCCATGAAGACCTCCATACTCTTCTCAAGAAAATCGGCAAAAATAGCCGTCATACACCGTTGGAAAGTCCCCGGAGCATTACAAAGCCCAAAGGGCATCCTCCTATAAGCATAAACTCCTATGGGACAAGTGAATGTGGTTTTCTATTGGTCTTCCGGGTGTATGGGGATTTGGAAAAACCCGGAATAACCATCTAGAAATGAATAGTAAGAATGCCCCGCCAACCTTTCAAGCATTTGGTCAATAAAGGTGATGGGGTAGTGGTCTTGGAGGGTGGCGGCATTTAATTTGCGATAGTCAATGCACATCCGCCACCCGGTCACGGGTCTAGAAGATAAGAGAGTCCCATCCTCTTGTTCCACCATAGTCACCCCTCCTTTCTTGGGCACTACATGGACGGGGCTCACCCAAGAACTATCGGTTATTTGGTAGATAATCCCGGCCTCTAATAACTTCATAACCTCACTTTTAACCACTTCCGCCATCTTAGGGTTCAACCTACGTAGCCCATCTACCTTAGGTTTGCTCCCCTCCTCCAAGACAATCCTATGCATGCAAAGATTAGGACTTAACCCTTTGATATCATCAATGCTATATCCAAGTGAACCCCTATGAGTTTTCAAGACTTTCAAAAGTTCAAGTTCTTGGCCTTCACTCAAATTAGCATTAATGATAACGGGATAAGTTTCTCCCTCACCTAAAAAAGAGTACTTAAGTGAGGGAGGTAAGGGCTTAAGTTGTACCTTTGGAGGGAGAAGGCCCTCCACCTTCTTCATTAGCTCATCATCTACCACGTGGTCATCTCCCATCTCCTCATCATGGAGTGCCACTTGTAGAGCTTCTTCTTCATACTTCTCCTCTTCATGCATTTTCTCAACCACTTCTTCAATGACTTCTACCGAGCATGCTTTGTGAAACATTGGTCCCTTCACTAGATGTGGAAGATTAAATTCAAGGGTTTCGTTTCCCACCCTAAAGGTTAGTCGCCCGTCCCTCACATCAATGAGGACACCTCCGGTAGCCAAAAAGGGCCTACCAAGGATGATGGGAGTGTGGCTATCCTCCGGGATATCTAGGACAACGAAATCCGTGGGGATCAAAAATTTGCCAACTTTAACGGGTACGTCCTCAAGCACACCCAAAGGTTGCTTAACGGACCTAGCCGCTAGTTGTAGAGTCATAGAAGTGTGGGTTAAACTTTCAAGTCCAATTCTTTTAGCAATAGTTAAGGGAATGACACTTACACTTGCACCATTGTCACATAATGCCCTTGAAATCATGACTCCCCCCACAACACAAGGGATAGAGAAACTTCCGGGGTCCCAAAGTTTTTTTGGCATTTTAAAAGAGTTAGGATTAATGAGGAGAGCACTACACTCCGCCTCCATAATCATAACATCTTGGGTACCCAAAGTTCTCTTATGAGTCAAGATGTCTTTTAGAAATTTTGAGTAAGTGGGCATGGTCAATATAACATCGGTGAAAGGTAAGGTCACTTCAAGTCCCTCAAGCATTTTTCTAAATTGGGTGAACTTGAAGTTTTCCTTAGTTTTCAAAGCTCTAGAGGGGTAGGGGATAGCGGAAACAACAAGTGGAGTGCTAAAAGATACCTTTGGAATGGG